>OAMR01000076.1:327290-352848 GCA_900205405.1 Echinochloa crus-galli | reverse complement strand
ATTATATATATATATATTTAAACTCGAGTTGACACGCATGAATATCTACTTTTGTAATATATATGTCTTCTATTTTGATGAAATGTCAGCTAATATGAATATAGAGTCGGCCGAAAACGCATTAGAATACACGTATTAGAATATATATTGTACGGGACAATGTGCCCATTAGTATCAGAAAATGGAAGTCCACGGACCCCACTGAGGAGTACGTGCTCCCCGATACGGAGAAGGAGATGCTATGGAGGGAATTAAAGGCAATATTCGACTGGCCTAGCACTCATGAAGCAGAACTGAGGGATTGGACAATGAAGAAGATGGCAGTTCTGTTTCAGGATTTCAAGAAGAAGTTGTACTCGCATTTTCTCAAAACCGTAGAGGCCCCGGATCCTGAGAAGTATAAGAAGATCACCAATGACGAGTGAGAAGCATTCCTTGAGTACAAAACCTCCGAAGAGGGTGCAACGGCTAGCGCTAGAAACGCTAGAAACGCCACAAATAAGAAGTACTCGCATAAGATGGGTTCGGGAGGTTACAAGGCAAGCATCGCTAAATGGGAGAAGATGGAAGAAGATCTATATGCTAGAGGCATCACTCCAGCGACACATGACTGGCCCACAAGGACCAAGCATTGGTACTATGGTCATGGAGGCACCCTAAGCCCAATCGACGGCTCCTTAGTTTTTCCCGAGGACTTGCGAGAACTAGCTCAGCGTCTCCTCGATATCATCAGGGCATCTGATAGGGGAGAATTTGTTGCCGATAGAGACAGAGATGAGCTAACCTATGCCTTAGGGAACAAGGAGCATCCGTTATATGTTTGAAATGTATATTGGAAAATGCTTCATTTAAATGTATTGGAGATATTTACATTGAAATGTATATTGGAAATGTTATATGTTTGAAATGTATATTGGAAAATGCTTCATTTAAATGTATTGGAGATATTTACATTGAAATGTATATTGGAAATGTTATATGTTTGAAATGTATATTGGAAAATGCTTCATTTAAATGTATTGGAGATATTTACATTGAAATGTATATTGGAAATGTTATATGTTTGAAATGTATATTGGAAAATGCTTCATTTAAATGTATTGGAGATATTTACATTGAAATGTATATTGGAAATGTTATATGTTTGAAATGTATATTGGAAAATGCTTCATTTAAATGTATTGGAGATATTTACATTGAAATGTATATTGGAAATGTTATATGTTTGAAATGTATATTGGAAAATGCTTCATTTAAATGTATTGGAGATATTTACATTGAAATGTATATTGGAAATGTTATATGTTTGAAATGTATATTGGAAAATGCTTCATTTAAATGTATTGGAGATATTTACATTGAAATGTATATTGGAAATGTTATATGTTTGAAATGTATATTGGAAAATGCTTCATTTAAATGTATTGGAGATATTTACATTGAAATGTATATTGGAAATGTTATATGTTTGAAATGTATATTGGAAAATGCTTCATTTAAATGTATTGGAGATATTTACATTGAAATGTATATTGGAAATGTTATATGTTTGAAATGTATATTGGAAAATGCTTCATTTAAATGTATTGGAGATATTTACATTGAAATGTATATTGGAAATGTTATATGTTTGAAATGTATATTGGAAAATGCTTCATTTAAATGTATTGGAGATATTTACATTGAAATGTATATTGGAAATGTTATATGTTTGAAATGTATATTGGAAAATGCTTCATTTAAATGTATTGGAGATATTTACATTGAAATGTATATTGGAAATGTTATATGTTTGAAATGTATATTGGAAAATGCTTCATTTAAATGTATTGGAGATATTTACATTGAAATGTATATTGGAAATGTTATATGTTTGAAATGTATATTGGAAAATGCTTCATTTAAATGTATTGGAGATATTTACATTGAAATGTATATTGGAAATGTTATATGTTTGAAATGTATATTGGAAAATGCTTCATTTAAATGTATTGGAGATATTTACATTGAAATGTATATTGGAAATGTTATATGTTTGAAATGTATATTGGAAAATGCTTCATTTAAATGTATTGGAGATATTTACATTGAAATGTATATTGGAAATGTTATATGTTTGAAATGTATATTGGAAAATGCTTCATTTAAATGTATTGGAGATATTTACATTGAAATGTATATTGGAAATGTTATATGTTTGAAATGTATATTGGAAAATGCTTCATTTAAATGTATTGGAGATATTTACATTGAAATGTATATTGGAAATGTTATATGTTTGAAATGTATATTGGAAAATGCTTCATTTAAATGTATTGGAGATATTTACATTGAAATGTATATTGGAAATGTTATATGTTTGAAATGTATATTGGAAAATGCTTCATTTAAATGTATTGGAGATATTTACATTGAAATGTATATTGGAAATGTTATATGTTTGAAATGTATATTGGAAAATGCTTCATTTAAATGTATTGGAGATATTTACATTGAAATGTATATTGGAAATGTTATATGTTTGAAATGTATATTGGAAAATGCTTCATTTAAATGTATTGGAGATATTTACATTGAAATGTATATTGGAAATGTTATATGTTTGAAATGTATATTGGAAAATGCTTCATTTAAATGTATTGGAGATATTTACATTGAAATGTATATTGGAAATGTTATATGTTTGAAATGTATATTGGAAAATGCTTCATTTAAATGTATTGGAGATATTTACATTGAAATGTATATTGGAAATGTTATATGTTTGAAATGTATATTGGAAAATGCTTCATTTAAATGTATTGGAGATATTTACATTGAAATGTATATTGGAAATGTTATATGTTTGAAATGTATATTGGAAAATGCTTCATTTAAATGTATTGGAGATATTTACATTGAAATGTATATTGGAAATGTTATATGTTTGAAATGTATATTGGAAAATGCTTCATTTAAATGTATTGGAGATATTTACATTGAAATGTATATTGGAAATGTTATATGTTTGAAATGTATATTGGAAAATGCTTCATTTAAATGTATTGGAGATATTTACATTGAAATGTATATTGGAAATGTTATATGTTTGAAATGTATATTGGAAAATGCTTCATTTAAATGTATTGGAGATATTTACATTGAAATGTATATTGGAAATGTTATATGTTTGAAATGTATATTGGAAAATGCTTCATTTAAATGTATTGGAGATATTTACATTGAAATGTATATTGGAAATGTTATATGTTTGAAATGTATATTGGAAAATGCTTCATTTAAATGTATTGGAGATATTTACATTGAAATGTATATTGGAAATGTTATATGTTTGAAATGTATATTGGAAAATGCTTCATTTAAATGTATTGGAGATATTTACATTGAAATGTATATTGGAAATGTTATATGTTTGAAATGTATATTGGAAAATGCATGTATTAGAATATATACGTATATAGACGTGCACGCATGGCTACTGAAAAAAGCAAAAAAAAAAAGAAATCCGGGGTCTTTAGCACCGGTTTCAGGCAGCAACCGGTGCTAAAGGCAGGCCCTTTAGCCTCGGATTAGTTGCACCGGGTGGGAAACCCGGTGCTAAAGGGCTTTCCCACCCGGTGCAGATGTTGATCATTCTGGTAGTGACCATAAATGTCGTGGGGGCAAAGTAAGTTTCCTTACTGTAAAGTAAGATTGAATTTTCATCTCTCATATAATGCTTATCGCACTTTGATGTGATTGTCTTTCAGAGGGTACATGGCTCCAGAATACTTATACAGTGGTGAAATTTCTCCCCAGTGTGACATATACAGTTTAGGAGTACTAATCTTGGAGATCACCACAAGGGAGAAGAATTGTTCTAACGACAAAGACATGACTGCAAGGAACTTTATTATTGATGTAAGCCAGCATTACATGCCGATTGAAGATTCAGATCCTTTTCCATAGGCATATGACATGTGTACTTTGTGTATAATCAGTTACCTCAACTCCTGATTCAAATTCTGCAGATACGTGAAACTTGGACAGATGGACACATAGCATCCAAATACTCATCACTAGATGCAGATCGCCTTCAGCAAGTGAAAGCATGCATTGATATTGCATTTAAATGTGTGGATGTCGCTCAGAGGAACAGGCCTTCCATAGTTGAAGTTGTTGATAGGCTCTATGGAAGACGTGCAGGGTAGATGACTGCGGAGGTATGAATACTAAGCACAAGGATTTTATCTTTTTTGGATGTTTTGTTGCACGATTTATAGGAGACTCAGTTTTATAGGCTTTTCCGTTTTATATCAATTATCAGATTCATGTATTTGGTTTGAAATCAAATCTGCAGTTTGTATTTTAACTAGTTAATATTGTATTTTAATTCTATTAACGAACTGGCACAGACCTCTGCAATTCATATAAAAAAGGAAGAAATTTCAATATCGCTTTGCTGTGATTGTTCATACTTTTGACGCAATCAAAGGCCCTTACGTATCATTTGATTTGTTACAAGTTGTTTGGAAATAGTCTTTTGTATTCGTGAATAAAGTTCACATCTCTGCAGATGGATGCTAATTTGTTATGAAATTTCTGGTCTCTAATTTCCAGCATGGATGATCCTGGCCCCCTGGGTCTTTTCAGGAGCAGAGAGATGTTTTTCTGATATGTTAAAATGAAATAAAACAGGCCCGCTATTGATGGAGGACCTGAACTTTCATCTGGAAATAAGATCAATTGGATTTCATTTCACTGCAGAAATTGTTAAAGAAAGCTTTCTACAAGAGAACTGCTGCTCCAAATGTCTTTGCTTTAGCTTTTCTAGATATATTTCTATGTATCTAGACAGTGTATATCCAGATGCATAGAAAAAAGTTATGTATCTAGAAAAACTAAAACGACTTACAATTTAGAACAAAGGAATAACAGATATGCAACACAACATTCATGTGCAGTGGTCAGCTGTCTCCATTAATTGCTCTCAGTTTGAAAATAAGATTTTGTGTTGCTGAGCTACATGATATAAGGGTCTGGAAATCAGCATTTCTGATGAACTATATCTTTATCTTTCATGGATTTTTTTTTCATGGAGTGGAATGTTTAGCAAAGCCCAACTAGGAGCCGGCTGGGTCTAATGTTTGGAGTTCTCTTTTGTGTTTCTTCTTCAACTACTGGACCTGCTTATTTTATAGTTGATGGCAAAGGAATTTCCCAAATCTGACATGGCTCATGGCCTATTTAGGCCGCTCAACCGTAGAAGGTTTGTAGGACCCTAGAAAGAAAAGCACCCAAGTTCCAGTACGAGTACTGTACCGAACATATCATTCTCTATTGAGATAGAGTTCGATCCTCAGCTATTTTTCGCAAGATCTTATGAAATTTTAGGGCATCAGTAACCGCCTCCAGTTTAGGTGGACAGCTGGCCTCCCAAGTAGAAGTTTATTTGGTTTGAAACTCCCTTCGAGAGGGTTTAGTTGATGATGGGTTATGTTTTCTCTTTCAATCAACCATCCCCAAATTAAGCAAAGTGTGGCTAGAGGGAAATGCTGACGTCCCATTTCGAATTCCATTAAGGTTGAATCAAGGTCCACAAAGAATAAGGGACTTTGATGGGCATTTTGGAAAGTTGGGCCCAAACTACAAACAGTTTAGCTTTAACCGTGCTAATGGTCAGTGTTGTAAGCATAGTGTGGACTGTGGAGATGAATATCCTTCATTGCACACTTACAACTAAATATTTTTATATATTGATTAAGAGTTGCATATGTTACAATTGGGTAATTTATAACCATTTTAATTACAGATTCTTACACAATGCAAGTGGAAATGATTTTTTTTTGAGAAAACGCATATACACCCACATGGATGATCCATATCTGCATATGCACCCACATGTTATCTCTATATAAATGCCTCTTAAAGTTAAACCACCAATTATTGGAATTGACAAAATAGCAATAGGCGAGGGTATATTGCCTCCTACTAAAATAACAATTAGAGGAAAGTTAAGTAAAAACTTATAAGCTAAAGTTTAGAACTATATAAGACAATTTATTATGTTTCAGCGTAGAAGTTGTTCTAAACATTATCTATTAATATATTGTCCTAAGAATTTTTGGTGCCCTATATGAGATGCATATTTGCGATGTCTGCCAGTATCCTTGCCTAGTCATAATATGCAGCCTAAAAATATGAGCCCCAATATAAGTAAATTGCATCGCGCTAGTAACAGTGTGAATGATCCTAATCCACTCTTTTCTTTTTTCATTCTAATCCAATGTATGTAGTACAGTGATACAAAAGGCAACAACAACTTAGACTCAAACAATCGGTTTAACTTTTTGCTAGACTGACCAGTCTTCTCCTAAACGGCCCAACTAGAAAGAATAGTTTTTCTACTGCCTATTTTTTTACTACAGTGTATGGTTTTTCTACTGCTTTTCCCCAAACTCTCCCTATCCGGCTATCTCCTGTAGTTGACTATAGTTGACTACGAATTCTTCAATCCACCACCGGCCCCAAATCCATGGCGCCGCCGGCCGCCATTCTCCGGCCCCGTCGCCCGTCCACGATGCCGGCCCAGCGATTGATCCGCAGATTCCCCTCCCGCTACCACGAAATCCCCACCGCCGTCGCCCAGGATAAGGCATGCCAAGTGCGGCTCCATCCCCTCCATTGACCGCCACACCGGTAGCAGGCTAGCAGCCTGAAGAGGAAGGGCCGCCGGGTTTTAGTATCGAAACTGCTGCATCTGCCTGTTCTGGCGCGAGGTACATGAGATTTTCTTTTTCGTGGATCTAGCAGGGGAAGGTGCAGGGAGGAATTTTTCGTGGATAATTAGATATGTGTTCCCCTATTGCATGCTTCATGGATAAGAAACTTCTGTTAATTCGAAATCTTGTTTAGTACTTGATGCTTAAGCTGCACCGTGTTTCTCTGAATCACATGGATTGCAATTTCCTTGCTAGCTGTTCACGTATTGGTACTGTAGACCAACTTAATTTACCAGTGACTGCTCAGTATGTTTAGATCATTTTACTATTGGACTTGTATAGCAGCCAGCTCATTGCAATCCAACCGTCCAAATAAAATCAAGTGCAGCAAAGATCGTTTTGATCAGGAGTAAGGTTGTGTGATTTCAGAAACCGTCTTAGTGTACATAGGAATGGAAGTATCATAGTTGCCCTGCCTCGCAAAGGCGCCTGACCATATGCACTCGTGTCATTGGGCATCTTAGGCTTTGGGTCAAGTCAACTTGTCTTTACGCGGTTGGTCCATAGACTCTCTCTGATTTTTTTTAATACTTTCTGTCTGCTTCTTTATACTCACTGCAGCAATAATAGAGGCATCCATCTCAGAACCTCAGCCCCCTTGGGATAGTGCTCCTAAAGTCTTCTTCCCTGCAGCTAGCATCCTTCAAGTGTTCTTCTCCAGGTCAGTGCTCCTAAGAATCTGGTTATTTCTAAAATATTTTTCCTTACTACAATCGAGCTTGTGCCTATTCAGTGCTGCGCCTGAGATTGAAGGTATTTGTGTACATTTATTTCCCGTTCCGTCCAGTTCGAAATCTTTCCCCTTTTCACCATATGAATCGAAAAGGAAAGAAGCATGTTTTTTTCCAGGATGGTTTCAGAATAATATGTTCTTGCTATATGTATACATGATTAACCAACCTTTCTTGCTTATTTGGGTACAGTAGAAGCCTTGATTTGTAGCAGCTCACATCCATAGCTACTTGGAGGGTCATTAGAAATGGCAAACCAGCTGCAGAGCCAGCAGAGTCTTGCGAGTACATTACCAACAAACCTACCAGCGACCTTTATGAAGGAAATTACCGGCGATTTCGCTCCTGAGCGAGAACTTGGCCGTTCTGTATTTGGAATAGTTTACAAGGTAAATGATTGGGTCCTAACATTTAAACATCAAATTCTTCCATACAAAAACCTTGTACTAATGATCCATGGATGGGTTGAATTAACAGGGAATTCTTCCAGAAGGGGACCGCATGATTGCTGTGAAGAGGCTTACTGAAAACGCACCAGTACCGCCTGGAAAAACATTTGATAATGAGGTTACAAATCTTATGGCACTTACAAACGAAAATATAGTAGAGCTGGTTCACTTCTGCCATGAAGCGCAGAAGAAAGTGGTCCAGCATAATGGTAGATATGTGATTGTGGACGTCATCGAAAGCTGTCTTTGCTACAAATATCTACCAAAGGGAAGTCTTGACAAGCATCTTTATGGTATGCAATGCTCTATCCAACACATTTGTCTTTCTTGCTGTACTATTCATACTTGCGAGATATAAACAAATGTGTGAATACTTCATGATTCTTATCATTCGTTTTATTTCCACTAATGTAAGCAATGCACTTTTGGACAATATTATCTTAGAATACTTATAATTCACTTGTGCTTTCTTTACTTCTTACTTCGTCAGCGGACACACTGTCAAACTGGGAGACACGATTCAAAATAATTAAGGGGATCTGCCAGGAAACGTGTGTTTTAGAATCTTTCCATATCATTCAGTTAATACATTATCACCAATGATTAAATCAAACTATGTAGGTACATCAAAATTGGAAGACAGATCAGCAAATAACATACAAGTACCCATCACTAGATCCAAATGGCCTCCAGCAAGTACAAGTGTGCATTGTAATTGGGCTAAAGTGTGTGGAGGCTGATCGGAACAAGAGGCCTTCCATAGTGGATATTGTTAGTAAGCTCAATGGGAAGCGTGTACCAATTTTTGACCAGGTACGGACACTTGAGACATCTTCACATCAATGATCTTCTCTTCATGTCATCTAGTTTCATTATGTTGTGCAATGGGGTATTCAAGATATGTTTGCCATTTGTTGCAAAGGCTGATATCTAAAACAAACAGAATGTCATGGAGTATTACATTTTAAACATCACCAAAGAAGTTGAGTTAATGCCTGAATGGTCTCTTGTTCCCTTTTTCACCTGCAATGACATTCTTTTACAGTCCAAACTAGATTCTATTGGAACCAAATATCTATAACTATTAGTGCATATTGTAATTAACTTGTTCCCACCAACTTTTAAATACATATATGTCTCAAATAGCCTAATATCATTAGAATCATAGACTTTGTGCTATTTTCTGTTGTGCTCATTTAACATGGTCTGAAATTTCAGGTTTCCACTTCCCAGCCTGCATGAAACATGGTATTTCCAAGGAGAAATTGATGTCCAGGATTAAGTGAAAACTGCTCTATGATGTGTAGTGTAGATGCCATGAATTTTCTTCAGAACTAAGACCCCTTTTGAAATTTCTTCCTGACAACAACGTACGTAGCTACCACGGTCATCTTGCTTTTCTAAATGAGACGTGACACTGTATTCTTGAAGTACCGTTGTCTCTATTGATCTCATTTTAGAGTAAAATTTCTGGCCCTTAGCTGCATGCAAAGTGTTTCCCGATTTTTTTCTGGACAGCATATCATAACCTTTTCACTGGAAACTGTGGTGTACTCACAAAAGTTTTTGCGGTATTCTAAAATTTGGGGACACGAGACGACTAAAACGATTTGGGATCCAGGCTCGGCATTCTCTTTCCACCGTCATGTATGTATTCCTCTACTGTAAATTAATTAAACCCGGAATGTTCTCAAACCTTCATCCGAAATGTGTTCGTACAGTGGACTTGGCCCAACATAACGTCGCTGAAGAGAGCTGGCCTCAGTCAAATAAATTAGAACGGCTTGATGAACTCACAGGATCGGAGGTGGCGCAAAGCTCCAAGATGCCTGCTGCTATAAATTTTGCATTAAAAGAAGCTCGTATATATGTGCCACACGGCACAAGATTTTGATGCAGCGCTTGGGCAATTGTTTCGCTGTTCTCCATCGTTTTCATCCAACCTGTACAATTTTCACAAAATCTCGGAGGAACGCGCAACGCAACGCAACCCTGGTGTAGGAGAGTACGTGTATTTACTGATCGAGTTGGGTGGCGGCATGTTCGTTTGGCTTATCAGCCACTGGCCAGGCCATATTTTTCTCTCAGCAGAAATCAGCACCAGCCAGCCAACGATATTTTTCTGTCAACACAAATCAGCACCAGCCATCAACCAAACGAACATGTTGTTAGGGCCATGCGGAGGACTCTGCTACAACGCGTTGGCCCTCGGCACCTGAGCGTGATGCCATGAGAGAGTGAGAGACATGATTTGTCATTTTGACTGTATCACCAAGACAAGGCTGGCAATAAGAGATGGAAGATCAAGTTCTTGCCAGTACCTTTCTACAGTGCTGATCAGCACAAGGATTTCCGACCCATCAGCTTGGTTCATAGCTTCGCGAAGCTAATTACCAAATTACTGGCTAATCGTCTTGCTGCCCGCCGGCAACAAATGGTATCACTATCACCAAGTCAAAGTGCTTATATAAAAGGGCACTTCATACAAGATAACTTCATGCTAGTGCAACAAACAGCCAGATTCCTCCATCAACAGAAACATCCCCGCATCCTTCTCAAATTGGATATTTTGAAGGCATTTGACTCAGTCTCTTGGCCCTTCCTACTTGAGGTGTTACAACATTTGGGTTTCAGACAAATCTGGAGGGATATACTATGTGGACTTCTAGCTTCTTCATCCACCCAGGTTCTTTTAAATGGAATCCCTGGAAAGCACATTTATCATTAGTGCGGCTTAAGGCAAGGTGACCCCCTCTCCCCCATGATTTCCGAGGCTGCAAATGCGAGCCTAATTGCAACCCCTCTCAACAAGATCACTGCAGCATCAGGTATCTCTTTATGCTGACGATGTCGTATTATTTCTTCGGCCGGAAGCCTGGTGATATTTCTGTAACTATGGACATCTTGAATTTATTTGGTGGAGCCTCGGGATTAAGAACTAATTTACAAAAGAGTAATGTGCTGCTCATAAGATGTGGCGAGTCTGAATTGGCAGTTATTCAAAACCTGCTGCCATGTACCTTATCAGATTTCCCGTGCAAATATTTAGGACTGCCTCTGTTGGAAATATGCCCTAGAGCCAACTGGATTCAATCCACTAGTGGGCTCAGATTGATTTAATCCATTAGGGCGTTAAAGTCATAATGGGCCACAAATGTTGTAAAGCCCATTACCGTGAGAAGGGGTACACTATCTATTAGTCCCATATTGCTAATGGAAGATGGTGTGGGGAATTTTCTCCCAATAAATATAGACCAAACCCCTCCTGAAAAGAACACGACTTTCAAGTAACAGCCGCGCTACCTACGCCCTCTCCTTATCGTGCTTGCGGACCTAGCAGTCCGACGCGCGACGTTTCCGTCCTCGTACGTGTGGATACCTTGGAGTTGCTGCGCTTGGAGCACAAGGACGGACCACACGTGCAGGACCAGACGGACGTAAGCAACTGCACTGCACTGCCACTTCGACGTGTTCGTGTTATAAATGATGACGAATAAACGACGAGAAGTAAGAGAATCAAACCGCAGAAGACACGAGATTTTTAACGTGGAAAACCCTCCCAGTGTAGAAGGGAAAAAACCACGGGCGCCAGCCAGCAAAACTTTACTATATCAGATGTGTGTTTACAACGCCTATTGGCGGCTTACAAGAGGATGATTTCTCATAGGCAAAGCTCTATTATATAGGACCGTGCTTGGTTGTGTTGCCGATGTGGGACTATGTGGGACTAAACTGTGCGCTTATGAGAGGAAAACACAGTACCCCTTCGCTCCGGTCCAAACCTCTGGTGATGGGCCTCCGCTTCGCTCCGTTGGTGAATTTGGATCATATCACAACAAACTCCACCTTGAGACAAATTCTCTTGCAGCATCTTCACTTCATCCAGAATCATCATGAAGAAAATATAACTGGCGCCAAATAGCCTCTTGGACTAATTAACTAAACCAACTAAGCTTGAGCACAGCTCAAACTTAGCAACAGGAACAGGTTTAGTCATCATATCAGCTGGATTATGTAACACCCTAAAATTCATCACATTTAAATTGTAGCAACCATTTTAATTTTTATTGGATTTATTAAGGCTTAAATAAATTTTCTAGGAATTAATTGGAATTTCTAGCCTTTTATCAATTTAAATATCACATTAAATAATTATTTTAGTCAAAATAAGTTTTTGTTGCATTCATGCTGTTGCATATATTTTTGGTTGCTAGTAAATCAAGTTGGAATTTAAATTCTGTTTAAATTCGAATTTGATTTGCTTTTGTTTGAGTTTTAGAAAAGTTTTAATCAGCCGAGTTCGGTTTCGCCCCTCGAACTCTTGGCCCAGTCCAACTTTGCCCCTTTATCTTTTCCTCTCCCGAGCCGGCCAATTCTTTCTCCTCTCCCTCGGCCCGTTCCACTTTCGGCCCGTTACCGGCCCGTCCCGATTCTCCCCGCTCTCTCTCTCTTTCTGTCGCCGACAAGTGGGACCCGGCTGTCATCATCTCCGTCTTCCTCTCGCCATTGCCGAGCAGGACTCGTCGCCGAGTCCGATCTCGTCGCGCCGCCGAGTCCTTCTCCCTCACGCACGCCGAGGTCGGTTCCCGGGCCTATTTAAGCGCCGCTGCCCTTGCTGCTGTCCCTCCCATCGAGTCGAGTCGCAAAAACCCGAGCAACCCTAGCGCCGCCGCCGAGCTCAAGTCGTCGTCGTCAATTCGCGCCGCCGCCGCCTGTTCTTCGACCCGAGTGAGTCCAGGAGGTTCGCCTCGACATCACGCACCTCTCCTTTGCGTTCCCATCTCAAATTTGGTCGTGCTTCGCGCTAAATCGCTCATCGCCGATCTTGCAGAGCTCCGCACATAATATACCGTTATGATCTGCTACAGGCTCTTGGATTTCCAATGCCTTCGTTTGCCCACTTGTCAGTTATTCTGTCTCCTGACAGTCAAAATGTCATGGAGCTACATCTATGGGGCAGTCAAAATTGTCCCCCTTTTTTTTAATTCCTGTACACTTGGGGTGTCTCTATATTTGGAGTACATATTAAAGTGTTATATATGCCAAAGCATCAACACACTATTTGGTTTCAGTAGTGGTTCCTTTTGAGAGTTACTATGGTAAGCATAAAAAATCTACCAAGAATAGAGCAACTAGGATTATATGCTATCTGAAAAGCTACTTTTTAGGAAAACACTAATTTTTGTGTACACAATTGTGTTTAGGAAGCTGCCGAGCTTTTGAAGGATGGTATTCATCTCCTTGCCACGTACTACGGTGGATACACAATGCAGGGGCACGGTGCCGGCTTCGTCACCGGGAGCAGCACTGCCGCACCTAAAGGATACCTTCTGCGGGAGGGTGGCCGAGGTCTGTGATGCCAACCTTCTATGCTGGCTCCGCCATCAGGTACACATGTCTGTCAGGTTGTTCAATTTTAGATGGTGGAAATCCATTTAAATATGTTTGCTTGCTGATTGTATGACAATGATTCCTTTTCTAAAAATATATGGATCTTAAGAATTATATGGTCCCAGGCTCTCATGACTATCGAAACTTGAAAGCCTACTCTGAATTTTTGAAGTTCTAGAGAACTCACCTCTCTCCACTTTGCCTGTCAGGCATGATTCCGGGCCTCTGGCTGTATGAGCTAGATTGAAGTAAGAAAAGCTACTAACTAAACCCCTTGCTCCTGTAATTCCTTTCATATAATCAATTATGCAACATTATGTTTTAGCCCCTGGTTTTTCGCAGTTAAGCCCCTGGAACTTTTAAAACTTTGCCAGCAAGTCCCTGAACCTTAGAAAAGCCATATCTTTTGCGTTTTAACTCCGATTTTAGTGATTCTCGCGCTCACGCGTTCGTTGTAGCGTGTAGATTAGTTTTGTGCTGTTGTTTTCTTCTGTTGGAATTTTTTGGTGTACTGTTTCTTATTTAGTGTATTGTTTCTTTGCATGTGATTGTGTGATGCGATTAGGAAGCGAGCAGTTCGAGGATTTCTCTGAAGAACCAACTGTTGGAGAAGTATTTGAGCAGCAGCCGAGTTGGGAAGAAGGCAAGTGTATTATGTCATGCAAATGTCCTAATAATTATTAATTTCACCACTCATGCATGTGTCTTAATTTGATGGGTTCCTATTTAAGGATTTACCTAGCCACTATATTTTCCCTATCCCTGAAACTGGGTTATTTAATTAACTTTGATGGTAGATGATGCTTAGCTTGCTCAACTGAAATGGGAATCACGGCTTATGGTGAAAGTGTACAACCTCTGCAGAGTGTAAAACTGTTATAACAGCCGTGCTCACGGTCAAGAGCGGCCTGGACCCTTACATGATAATCATACTTGAACATGATCTAAATCGTGGTTATATGAATATGTTGGGAATATGACATTCATTAATTTGTGGGTGGTATATACTTTCATTTGCTAGTAAATAGTTGCTTAATAAAACTTGACCAACTAAAAGTGCTTACTGCAGTATGGTCAGCCAACCTTTTTGCCTCAGCCTTGTATGTCATATTACATTTGCTGAGTACGTTATGTGCTGATGCTTGTTTTCTTTCTTTCTTTTATTGCATCAACTACACCCGGAATGCTGCTCAGATTGGGAGAATTTTGAGGATTTCACTGCTGATTTTGAGGAGTTCTAGGCGAGTCTCCCCCAGTCAATGCCTGTGGAGTTGGAGTCACTTTTGCTTCGTTAGATGAACGTTTATTTAAGTCTTCCGCTATGACATTTGTGTCAACTCTGAGATTGTAATAAATGCACTTTAATATTCTTTCGTTATGCATGGTTATGGATATTCACTTGTGACGTCTACCATATGTGTGTAAACTGATCCTGGCGCACATATGAGATGCACCTGGTTTTTCCTTTAAAACCAGGTGTGACGGATTATCATGAGTGTTGATCTTGCATACTTTCAGCTTACCTTCCTCAACCACATCTCGTACATAATGATACTTGATGTCAATATGCTTTGTCCTCTCATGGAACATCTGATCTTTGGTAAGGTAAATAGCACTTTGACTGTCACAATATAAATCAATGCACGAATCAGCCCCAACTAGCTCAGAGTATAATCCGCTCAGCCAAATTAATTCCTTGCACGCCTTAGCAATAGCCATATATTCTGCCTCAGTAGTAGACAAAGCCACAACAGACTGCAAAGTGGCCTTCCAGCTCACAGCACAACTGCCAACAGTGAACACATAACCTGTGAGCGACCTTCGCCTATCAACATCAGCAGCAAAATCTGAATCAACATAACCAATAAGTCCATTCTCAGTACTACCAAACTTCAGACAAGAATCTGCAGTGCCTCTGAGGTACCTGAAAATCCACTGAACTGCCTTCCCAATGTTCTTTACTAGGATTAGTCATATATCTACTAACCAGACTCATAGCATAAGATAAATCCGAACGGGAACAGACCATGGCATACATCAAAAACTAAGAAATAGCACACCAGATTTTCTATCTCTAGTAATTTCCATGCCCAAAATTTTCTTAGCAGCACCAAGATCTTTCATGTCAAATTCGCTACTCAATAATTTCTTCAACTTAGCAATTTCGACTTTACTCTTGGCAGCAATCAACATATCATCAACATAAATGAGCAAATAAATAGGTGATCCATTAACATGCATGATGTAGACACAGCTATCAAATTTAGACCTCTTAAAGCCGTGCGACAGCATAAATGAATCAAACCTTTTATTCCATTGACGAGGGGACTGTTTCAAACCATACAAGGATCTCTTCAACTTGCACACAAAATTCTCCTTGCCTAGCACTATGAACCCTTCTGGCTGGTCCATGTATATATCCTCCTCAAGTTCACCATGCAGAAATACAGTCTTCATATCTAACTGCTCGAGCTCAAGATCATGTGCAGCAACAATACTAAAGAATGTTCGAATAGAACTATGCTTTACCACAGGAGAGAAAACATTATTATAATCAACACCAGGAATTTGACTGTAGCCTTTCGCTACTAACCTTGCCTTATACCTTGGAGGCTCGCTTGGAGATAAACCCTCCTTTCTCTTAAAGATCCACTTGCAGCGGACTGTCTTCTTCTTCTTTGGCAATGGTACAACATCCCATGTGTGATTCTTCTCAAGTGACTGCATCTCCTCATGCATAGCAGAAATCCACTTCTCTTTATCAGCACAATCAATGGCCTCAACATACGTGGCCGGCTCATGTGAATTCTCCACCTGTTCAGCACAACTCAAAGCATAATGGGTTAGATTACACTCATCAATGATACGTTTAGGAGGTCCACAATTTCTCTTTGACTTGCACTGAGCAATAGGTAAATCCTCCTCTAGCTGCAAAACAGGTGGTTAGTGCTGAACATCATCATGAGCCTCATCATCTACAGCCTGATTTTCCTGATCATCCACAGACGGCTCCTCCTGCTCGTCTGTATCATCATGCACATGTTGCTGTACATGCACACTTTTCTCATCACCCACATGCTCCACCTGCACGCTCATATGCTGCAACCCTTTATCAAAATTATCTGGAACATGATTTGAGGACAAACAATCATTGAACATCACAGATTCATTGAAAACAACACTCCTGCTCATGAAAGTCTTTTCAGTTTCGGGATTCCACAACTTATATCCTTTAACCCCCGAACCATAACCAAGAAAAAGACATTTAATAGCTCTAGGCTCCAATTTTCCATTATCAACATGAGCATAAGCAGTGCAGCCAAAAACTTTCAACTGTGAATAATCAGCGGATGTGCCAGACCATACCTCAATAGGTGTTTTCTTATTAAGTGGAATAGAAGGCGACTTGTTTATCAAGTAGCATGCGGTGTTAGCTGCTTCAGCCCAAAAACGCTTGCTCATCTGTGCATTGGACAGCATGCAACGAGCCTTCAAAGAGAGGTTCTAAAAAGAATGAATTATTATAGGTCCAGGTTCTTTTGACATAGTGATGGCCATAAAAAGAAATACATACTTTGCTCGATGGAATGTATTGTGCAGCACCATTATCAGTACGAAGCACCTTCACCTTCCTTTCGGTTTGCCTTTCTATCATCACTTTCCAATCTTTAAAAGCAGCAAAAATATCATCTTTATTTTTCAAAAAATAAGGCCATACTTTTCTAGAGTAGTCATCAATAATAGTAAGCATGTAACGAGCACCACCATAAGAAGGCTTACGAGGACCCCATAAGTCAGCATGTACATAATCAAGAGTACCTTTGGTGGTATGAACAGTAGTGTTGAACTTTACCCTTTTATACTTCCCGAAAATACAATGCTCACAAAACTCCTTGCTACTCAAAATACAACCATCCAGTAGGTTTCTCTTCATCAATTCTGTCATACCAAGTTCACTCATATGCCCAAGACGCATATGCCAAAGGTTAGTCTTACTAGGTTCAGCATGTAAAGTATTTCTGCGAAAACAGATTCATGTAAAGTACTTCCTCTTAGGACATATAACTTTGCAGAATTCAGATCACCTACTAAACAAACAAGAGAACCTTTAGATACCTTCAAAACTCCGCCTGAACCGGAAGGTGAAAATGTCACATCGAACACTGTAGCAGATTTGATCTGAACTGAGCCGATCCCCACAATGTCACACGGATTATCGTCTCCCATACGCACAACATCTCCTTTCTGCACAGGCTTAAACGAACTAAACCAATTTCTGTTAGTGCAGATATGAAACGAACATGCAGAATCAAGTATCCATTCATCATGACCAGAAACACAACCAGCAAGAACAATCAGACAATCTCCTGAATCAGAAGTATTCCCAGCACCAGAAACAACAGAGGCATTACCATCCGAATTATTTTTTCTGTTCTCTTTGTTCTTAAGCTTCCAACACTCCTCAATAAAATGTGATTTCTTCTTGCAATACTTACAGAACTTCTTGGGTGGTTTGGACTTAGAACGACCTCTACTTTCTTGGCTCTTGTAACAATCATTACTTTCATTGGAAGATCTGTGCTCCGGTCTACCTCTCACTTGCAAAGCATCGCCCTTGGACGACGACGATCCGTCGGGCTGCACCATGCCTTTTCATCTTTTCCCTTGATTGGAGTGCCTCATAAACTTCCGAAACGGTTAGTTCATCACGGCTAATCAACAAAGTGTCACGGAAATTTGCAAAAGAGTTTGGCAGAGAACATAACAATAGGAGACCTAAGTCCTCATCATCATACTTAACCTCCATCGACGCTAGGTCAGAAACGATCTCCTTGAACACAGATATATGGCTGATCACTGAATCGCCCTCCTTCATCTTGAGCGTGAACAGCTTCAACTTCATATGCATTTTACTGGTTAGATCCTTCGACATGCAGATCGATTCCAGTTTCAGCCAGAGTGCTGCAGCAGTCTGTTCCTGCAGATATTCTTGCAGAATATCATTAGATAGATAAAGCTAAATTAAAGACAGAGCCTTACGATCCTTGCGCTTCTCCTTATCAGACCATTCGTTGGACGACTTGCCACCAAACTTGTCCAACGCCTCATCAAGATCATAGTCGTGGTTCAGCTTCAGCCGCTCCTCCATCGGAGTGAGAGCCGGGTTGCAATCGGTGAGCCCAGCCAGCTCAATGACGCGCCTGGTGTAGGCGGTCTACCGAAGCGTGATCCCGGAGGCATCTTGGTGCTGTTGTAAATGATGACGAATAAACGACAAGAAGTAAAGGAATCAAACCGCAGGAGACACGAGATTTTAACGTGGAAACCCTCCCAATGTAGAAGGGAAAAACCACGGGCGTCAGCCAGCAAAACTTTACTATATGAGGTGTGTGTTTACAACGCCTATTGGCGGCTTACAAGAGGATGATTTATTCATCAAGGGCAAAGCTCTATTATATAGGCAGCTCACGTGACCGTGCTTGGTTGCGTTGCCGATGTGGGACTAAACTGTGCTCTTATGAGAGGAAAACACAGTACCCCTTCGCTCTGGTCCAAACCTCTGGTGATGGGCCTCCGCTTCGCTCCGTTGGTGAATTTGGATCATATCACAACAGTTCGTCTACATCGAGATGGCTTCCGCTGCAACTGCGTGTCTAGTGGTAACGATCCGTGATCTATAACCGCTGTTGTTCCTGTTTTCGGGTAAACGAGTTTTTGTATGTGCTAGCGTATCCTCCTCGTTTCCCTACAGTGGTATCAGAGCCGTAGCTGTTTCGTTATAGGTTCGGATGTGTGCATATGGAGATATGCTTGGTTGTAGATGAGTCTCTGATCGGTTCATGGTCTTTACTATGATGGTCGTGTAACGAATTGCTCCTACCGGTCGGAATTCCGTCATCGGAGCTAAATGATACACGTAAACCCAGGCATGGTGAGATGCAGATCAATTGGATTGGTCGAATCGAACTTAGGTCAATGGCCGGGCGCATGGCGATGCGCGGCGATGTGGATTGGATCCATTATCGGGCCGGGTTTTGCGCGAAAATCAGGTTGTTTGTAAAACAGCCCTAACTTTTGCATACGACCTCGGATTGAGACGATTTTTATATGAAAATTCATCTACAGAAAATTTTACACATGATTTTGACTGCCATTGGCAGTTTCGCTGAATTTAGATTTGCGAAAAAAGGCCGGGAAGATTGAGTTTTCGGCGATTTAAGTTTGGACGCCGGAATCGGCTAACTTGTTTTTGCAGATTCATGTGATCGGTATGGCCCTCCCTATGTGTATGTGATGCATGTATGTAATTAATCATGACCTGCGTGTCGTGAGTACGGCAATACGGCCGGAGCCATATGTATTGTCAATTTGATGTAATGGCATGCGTGCCAACTTGTGATGATCTAATGCGCGGTTGTGTAATTTATTTTACAATCATACGTTAGATAGTTCTTGGAGGACTCATCACTAGAGGATGGCATACATGGATCATGGAGATCACCACGTGTTAATGGGCCATACCATGTCATTACTATGTGAATGTCGTTCTTAGGTGGGTCTATGAAATTAGGGTGCCACTAGTTTTCCTTGACTAGATGGGTTTGTATCGGATACTTACTCGCATAAAGGGTTGGTTAACTTAGACAAGGTCATCTTAACGGTTAAGGACCTTGGGACATAAAGGTTGGACGCCGAGACATAGAGATGTCAACCAACAACAGGAGTCATATATGATATGATTAGCAAGAGTTGCTTACCGATCTACCATGTCTTCTAGCGGTGATGCTAAAGCTCACTAGTTGACTTGTTAGTTGTGGATCCTGAATCGCTAAGTATCAATAGAGGGATATTGATTTTAGTGGGAGTAGATTCTGTTAAATTATTTAATGTATTTTACTCTGTCATAGATATGTTGTCCTAGTATTTTGCATTATTTTCTGTTGTAGATCAATGGCACGTAACACGCCGTTTTCTTTGCGTTCGATCCGTGAGAAGGATAAGTTGAATGGAACAAACTATATCCTTGAGAAGGATAAGTTGAATGGAACAAATTATGCGGATTGGATCCGCAACCTGAGAATTGTTCTCAGGGCTGAGAAAAAGGAAGAAGTTCTAGACACCCCATTACCAGATGAGCCTGCTGATAACGCAACTGCTGCTGACAAACTTGCTTACAAGAAGGCATGTGATGTCAATCTTAAAGTGAGTTGCCTTATGCTTGCTTGCATGGAACCCGAGCTGCAGATGCAGTTTGAGACAAACCATGAGGCACACGGTATGATCGAGGCGCTTAAGGACATGTTCCAAACTCAGGCCAGGACTGAAAGGTTCAATGTCTCAAAGGCCTTTGTGGAAACCAAGCTAGCAGAAGGTGCAGCTGTAGGGCTGCATGTGATCAAGTTGGTTGGTTACACCCAGAGGTTGGAGAAGCTGGGCTTCCCACTTGGCCCAGAGTTGGCCATTGATTTTATTCTAGCATCACTTCCGCCTAGCTTTGGAAACTTCATCTCGAACTACCACATGCATGGGGCAGAGAAGGGCTTGAATGAGTTGTGTGGCATGCTCAAGACAGCAGAGGCTGACATTAAGAAAAGTGCTGGCAGCAGCCATGTGATGGCGATCCAAAACAGGACTAAATTTAAGAAGAAGGGCAAATCTTGGAAGAAGAAGGGTAAGGCTAAAGATGTGATCTCTAAGTCAAACCCAACGCCCCAAGATAAATCTGGACCAGCTGCAGATAATGAGTGCTTTTTCTGTAAGGAACTTGGTCACTGGAAAAGGAATTGCAAACTGTACCTAGCTTACCTGAAGAAAGGCGGTAGTAAGAGTACTTCCACATCAGGTACACTTGTCATTCATATTACAAACATTTTTCTCGCTGATTCTTGTATTAATTCCTGGGTATTTGATACCGGATCGGTTGCTCATATTTGCAATTCGATGCAGGGAATGGTAAGAAGTAGAAGCGTGGGAAGAGGCGAAGTTGATTTCCGCGTGGGCAATAATGCAAGAGTTGCTGCTTTGACCGTCGGGACGATGCCATTCCACTTCCCGTCAGGATTTATTATGGAGTTGAATAATTGTTATTTTATTCCTAGTTTGAGTCGAAACATTGTGTCTCCTTCATGTTTGAAGAAGGATGGTTATTCATTTGCGAGTGAAGACAATGGTTGTGTGATCTCTAAGAATGGCATGTTTGTGGCTCTTGCATCCATTGTGAATGGGGTGTTTATTTTAAATCTTGCTGATTCACCTATCTGTAATATAAGTGCTAAAAGGCCTCGGCTAGATGATTTGAATCCTACCTATATGTGGCATTGTCGTTTGGGTCATATAAGTGAGAAGCGCATGAAGAAGCTCCATTCTGATGGACTTTTAACTTCGTTTGATTTTGAATCATACGAGACGTGCGAAGCTTGTTTGCTAGGCAAGATGACCAAGGCACCTTTCACAGGTTTTCCTGAGAGGGCGCAAGACTTGTTGGAACTCATACATACTGATGTATGTGGACCAATGAGCACGACATCTCGAGGTGGATTTCAGTACTTCATAACTTTCACTGATGATTTTAGTAGATGTGGCTATGTCTACTTAATGAAGCACAAGTCAGAGACTTTTGAAAAGTTCAAAGAGTTTCAGAATGAAGTTGAAAATCAGCGTGGTAAGAAAATTAAAGCTTTGAGATCTGATCATGGAAGCGAGTATTTTAGCCATGAGTTTAGCACTCATCTGAAGAGTTGAGGAATTGTTCCACAACTTACGCCACCTAGAACACCTCAGAGAAACGATGTGTCCGAGCGACATAATCGAACATTGTTGGACATGGTTCGATCAATGATGAGCCAGTCAGACCTACCGTTATCGTTTTGGGGTTACGCTCTAGAAACAGCAGCTTTCACACTAAATAGGGTATCGTCTAAGTCCGTGGAGAAGACACCATATGAGATATGGGACCACAATATTAGGAGGAGGCGTTTAGTGAGGCGGTGGATTGCAGAGGGCTACTCCAGGGACACTGACAAAAATTCTACTGAGGAGAGAGGGGAGTGGTTCTTCGGTACACTGCGTGAAAACTGCAATTGGTAACGGGCGTAGATTGCCATTGGTAACGGACAATCCGCCCGTTACCCTTTCTCCGTTACTAATAGTCGGTCACCAATAACCCAGTACAGTAACAGGCATAGATCTATGCCCATTACCGATGACCCAGTACAGTAACAGGCATAGATATATGCCCGTTACCAATAACATAGTACAGTAACGGGCAACATCTATGCCTGTTACATATAACAGCTTGCCCGTTACCTATAACAGATTAAAGGTAACGGGCAAAGAACAATGCCCATTACCTATATGGAATTGAAAAATAAAAATGGACACATACACCAATACATATACACGTACACCAATACATAGACCATAAACTGTCCATCTAATCATCATGTTACATCAAGATATACAGGTTGTAGACAGGCCCCCTCATCATTAGCTAATTGCTAGAGCAATTACTCAGAGCGCATCATGAGAAATTTTATAGACAGTGAAGGAGATCCTAGAGAATAAATCCAAATGATAGATGTATTAGTTGCACTATTCTAAGAATATCAAATGATAGATGTATCTAGTTGCACTGCAAAAAAGAATTAAACAAGCTTTCTTTTATGAGAAATAGTGAAACAAGTTAACTGATTAAAAGAAAATTAATGAACAAAGCTCACCTAGAGTTGCCATTTCTCACTGTTGCATTACCAAAAGCCTCCAACAGTGGATTTGACTACATTGAAATGAGAGCAGAGTAGATTCAGAGTTGAGAAAACACACAGACAAAACTTAGGCAAGAAAACTTTTGGAAAAACAAATAATTTCTCACTATTCAAATATATTTATTCTGAAGCTATCCACCAATAATTTGCTCATGTGGAAGCATTTTATATAAAATAATTTCACTACAGAAAAAATTATCACAACAATGCTTAACTAGATGCATTAGAAATCTAAAATTGACATTTCAGAAGGATCAGAGCAAAAGTTAGCTTACCCACCGAGTCCCATACAGGCCTCTGGGTACTGCAAAAAAAAGGAACATAGATTCCAAACAAGAATAAGTATTAGATGTCTCATTATTATGAAGCTAATAAATGCATTTCAATTAGGAAACTACAGGAAATTTATTCTTAGCCTCTCTATTGAACCATGCAAAATTCTGAAACTAGGCAGTTTAAACATAAGCTAATTACACAGAAATAGGTAGTTCTAGACAGAGAATCATATCAATCTATGAACAGCATGTACTTAGTACCTGGGCCAATCTTCCCCCAGTCATCACTCACCTTCATCCACGGTTACCACTTCCTGCTCAACACAACCCCTCTCTGGTCTTAAGTTAGCTATGGTTATTTTAGATCTCTGATTATCTTGGCATTTCCCTGAGGAAAAACTGCAAGATTTGTTAGTGGATTTAGTAAGGTGAGCCATGGCTAGCACTATTTTTGTTGTTATATTAGTGGACAGGCTAGCAGAGCAATCAATGGCAATGATTCAATATAAAAGTGGTTAACTCAACCCACCGTTTTCTTGACCTTACCACCAGGCAGGCGTTTCACCTCTTCCAGCTTAGATGCAGAAGCATCCCCTGAAACAACAGCAACACACGGAGATTAGAGATCAGTGTCCCCCCTCCTAGATTAGAGCTCCAATGAGGTATAAGATTTGCAAGAACTTCAAGGAAAAATATACTAATAAGCACATGGTGATAATGGCAACAAGCATCAAGGAATGCATGCTGAATAGTTTAGCCACGGCTGCTAACACATACTTCTCCGATATGCACTAAACCAACAAGAAGAGCTTTTAGTGCATTACTAACCAAGTATCAGGAACAAGAAATAATTTAATCATTCTACAAGGTAAGCACACAACCCATGAATATTTCTTTTCACTGCTGGGAGGAAATAAGCTATAAGCTAATACAGTGAAACCATCTGTACTGATCTCTGAACAAACCTGACTAGGTGAGCAGCTACACTGATGTTGTTTCTGATCTTGATCTGTAGTATTGTTGTCCCTGTGTTGCATGTCCAACGAGAAGAGTCAAGCTCGAGTACTACCAAATAGTAGAACACCAAGCTGAGCTGCAGTAGTTGCACCGGGATAAAGACTTGCCTGCTGCAGCTGCTGTGAATAAGGACGAACAGAGTGTGCTGAGGAACAGAGAGCAACGCTGCAGATCGAGCTCTACACCAATCCTCCACAACTCGACCAAATCAAAACGGATTCACACGGGATTTGAACTACAGCCTTACCTCATGATAAGAAAACAGATCCAAGAGGAAAGACTCCAAAAGTTCAAGAATTCCACTCCAATTTCAGAAAATTCCAGAAACCCCTAGGTGAAGAAAAAATCGGGTGCTCGGTGAGGGATTTGTTAGGCAATCGCCCTAAGATTGCTCACACATGTCCTGTCACCGATTTGCCCCAAGAAATCCGACCCAAATTGTAGCTAAATATGAAGATCGAAAAATCCCAAAAATAGCGGGAGGAGATGACGAAGCCGGGGAGGCACCGAGGCGTGGGAGAGGAAGGAGAAGGGTGGAGTGGCGGTTGTGGCAGTGGCCCGGTGCGGTGGCAGCCATGGTTGTGGTGGAGGAGCTCATGGACCAGATCTGAGAGAGGATTAGGAGGAGGAGAACAAGAGAGATACGGGGAGACGAAAGAGAAGTGACGAGAGAGAGGGCACTCCTTGCCGGGTAGATGGAGTGGACGCGAGAGGACGCGGGTGAGAGACGCTCCCGCTGTTGCTCGCCGCGGCGGCGACGGAGGAGGAAGGGGACGAGTCTGGCGCCCCTGATCTGGATCTCGCCTCTCATCTGGATCTCGCCTCTCCCTCGACCTCGGTGGTTGGGGAGGAGCACGCGGTGCGAGGTTGGGAGTGAGGCGGCGGCGGCGGGGCGAGGCGGCGGCGGCGCCGGGCGGGGATGGAAGTTGGCCGGGTGGGGAGTGAGAGCCTTGAGCGAGAGGATAAGGCCTGTCGACGGAACTGAAGCGAATTTGATACTTTTTTTCGGGTCCGCGACATGGAGCAGGTAACGGGCCTAGTCAATGTCCGTTACAAGTTGAAATCGGCCAGTAACGGACCTGGTTAATGTCCGTTACCAATGTCAACCGGTAACGGGCTTTATTGATACCCGTTAGGTGATAATGGCAGCATGCATTCCTTGATGCTTGT
>OAMR01000076.1:263668-321858 GCA_900205405.1 Echinochloa crus-galli | reverse complement strand
TTCATAAGGAGGTGAAATCCTTTTTGGGACTGGTGTATTGCCATGAGATGCAAAAGAAAGTGATTGAGCACAATGGGAGATATATTCTTGTAGACGTCGTTGAGAGCTTGCTCTGCTATGAATATGCTCCTAACGGAAACCTTGACAAGTATTTATTTGGTACGAGGCTGTTACCTTACATATATTTGTTATGTCAAATGCATTCTTTTGTCTGTTTCCTGATCAATGCTTTCACACTATGTTCTTCAGATGAACCTTCTAGGCCTAATTGGGCAACATGCTTCAAAATAATTAAAGGCATCTGCCAGGGTTTGCAATTCCTACATAAGGGAACGGATAGGCCTATTGTTCATTTGGATCTTCAGCCTGCTAACATATTGTTGGCAGAAAACATGGTGCCGAAAATTGCAGATTTTGGCCTTTCAAGGCTCTTTGGTGAAGAGCAAACTCGAATAAACACAATAAACGTTGTGGGGGCAAAGTAAGCACAACAAATGATTCTGGCATACCATTATAGTGTTTCATAGTTATCAATCATATTGTATTTGTGTTCCCCATGATTCTTATTGCACCATTGTCGCTCTCGCTTTCCAGAGGGTATATGGCTCCAGAATATCTTTACAGAGGTGAAATCTCAACCCGGTCTGATATATATAGCTTAGGCGTACTAATCATCGAGATCACTATAAGAGAGAAGAATTTTTCGAGCGACAAGGACATGTCTGCAAGGGACTTCATAGATAAGGCAAGACTATATATTGACTAGCGTATTCAAGCCTGAAAATACTTTTAGATGCCAATTCCATATATGTTAGTTTGTATATATTTACTTAGACCCGCAACTTTAATTCTGTTCTGTAGGTGCGCCAAACGTGGACAGACGAGCACATTGCATCCAAGTACTCATCACTAGATGCAGGTAGCCTCCAGGAAGTAAAAACATGCATTGGAATTGGGCTTCAGTGTGTGGATATTGATCAGAAGAAGAGACCTCCTATAGATGAAATTGTTGCCAGGCTCGATGGAAGGCATCCTCACTGAGTGGTTAACTTGTACTAAAGAAGTGAAAACTGTGGTGCCGAGTTGATCCACCCATAGTGATATGCCCTCGACTCAATCATGGTCACGATGATTGTATCAGTTGCCAATTTATGTACATTAGAACAATATGTTTCTTGAATAAATGCCAGTTTTTGGGAGCTCCATATTGGTTCGGTTTACTGTAAAATCCTCCTTTTTTGCATGTCACTACGTGACTATGCGATATCAAATGAATAATGTGGAATCATCTTAATAAACATGTCAGATTAACCATGTTTGACATGCTGCTCTGGGTGTTTAAACTCTATATGCCATCAGTTAATCTCAAAAGGTATAATAACAGATACTTAAATGCAAGTATGTCATGTTTTCCAAAATGTGTAGTAAATCAAAGGATGACTGATGTACCTGTGTGGGTAAAATGGTAGCTTTCAGGACTCTAAAGACGAATTGCAGCTAGGACTCAGAGGCCAAATGAAACAGTTTTCACTGCAAATCGTTTTCTCTCCTAGAGGTCATGGATACTTCGATGACTTACTTCAGTGACTAATAACACGGAAGCTCTTTTACAGTGCTCCATACTAGTAACCGTAAAGGTTAAAGAACAGGAAAGAACATCAATACTCACCCAAGACTTCCATGCTAGGCCAATCACTCAAATTGCAGAAACTAAGATTTATAAATCCGAAACTAAGATTTTATAAGTCCTGTGAAACTCATGCGTTCTAAATAGCCAAACTAACGTATATAATTGATCTTCAAGCACAGCAGCTCAACCATCATCCAGCCAGCAACCTCAGCCTGTACTTCTGGTTTCTTCGATCTCTCCCCAGCTTGGATCCCAGAAATGTTCTCTTCTTCTCCAGGTCAGTCCTTCTAGTGAGTTGCTTACTTTCGATTGGTTTCAGAGCTTTCCAATTTGAGCAAAAATCTGTGTTATACACGTATGTGGTCATGAAGAAGTGTTGTGTTTTGGTGATTTTGAAGTTGCAGTAATTATTTTAGACCTTTTTTAGGGTCCTCCATACTACTAGTTAGTGATATACTAGTATAGAGAAGAACTAACGGTCCATTATTAAGGATAATTTAGTAATTATTTTTATCACACCCTAAAATTTCCGAATTTTAGGATGTCAATATAACCCTTAATTCATACAATTATTTTCTCAATTTTGTAAAATTTTCCATGTAGTACAGGAAAATAATTGTTTTCTAGAGTAAATTAAAACAATGTAGGTTATAATGTTCTTTGCCATGCATTCACGACGGTTGAATTTAGTGGCTTTATGTGTGCAAAGTTTTGAAATGCGTTTAGAAGCCATATAGGAATTGTTTTCAGTTGTTTCTAGAATTTATTTCTATTTTTCTTGAGTAAATTTTAATTTTTGGAAGGTGCTAGAAATCTTTTCATGAGCCCCAAATTCTTTATTACGGTTTCTCATGTCCAACTCTATCTCTGGGATTTCTCTCGATAATTTTGAATTTTTTTTGGATATTTTTCGTGGCTTAAATGATTTATCTAGATGTATGTCTGGATTATCTTCACGAGAAAATGTTACTCCGAAAAAAGAGAGCATCCTAATGCTATAGGACCGAGCCTGCGAGGCCCGGTACCGGCCCATCTAGGCCCCACCCAATCCAGGCCAGCTCGCCCCGCGGCCCAGGAAACTGAAACCGCCGTCGCGTCCTGTGCACCGCCGCCGCCGGTTCCTCCGTGCGCGCCAGGTCGACCTCGGCCTCCGTGTCCCTACAAAAGCCACCGCCCAAGCCACGTGCCCCCTGCTGCCGACGCCACTCCCTACCTCCTCTGCCGAGCGTCGCGTCGCATTTCGGCAGCTGCACCACCGTCGTGAACGCCTCTACCACATCCTCACCAAGCCCCACTATCCCCACCGTTGGCCTCTACCCACCATTGGAACATCACCGCCCACAAGACATCGCTGCCAGCCGCCTCATCCGCCGCGGGCCAAAATCCGAGCGCCTCACATGGCCACATGCCTCCGACGCCGGTGAGCACGCCCACAAGATCTCCTCTCCCTCTTGCGTGTCTTGCCTTGGGCTCCTGTTCACCAAGCGCCGGCGAGCCGAACTCCTAGATCCGCCCGACGGCCATGGGAGCAAGCTCCGAGCTTTTGCAAAAATAACCCTGGGTAATCATTCTTTTTCTTTTTTTCAATGGCCTTAGCCAGCTTTATATATATATAAAGCAAATGATACTGGGATTACCAGTTTTACATAAAGCACAAGTTCATTGACAACTCAACTACTTACAATTCCGCAACAGGACCCTCTAGGTGACACGCCAAAGACAACATGAGGCAACTCTAGGCGGAAAACATAAAACGCCATGAATCTATCATAGAACCTGCAAAATCAAGCCAACAGCGGGGTCCAAAGCATCGACATCACAGTAGACGGAGGCAATGGCGCCGAGCCGGCGCCAATGTTAGGTTTTCGTCTAGAAGATCTCTGCGAACTGCCAAAGGGTACAATCCCAGAGCAATGACCCCAACAGGGAAACATCGTTGCCCGAACCAGCCCATCGGCTCGAAGCTTTGCTTGCGGATCACCACCCAAAGAACAAGCCTGCCCAAATGCGACGACCGCTGAGCATCGTCCACACCGCCACCGCCAAAAACTGACGTACAAGCCCCCATAAGACCTAGAACTACCACCAACTCCGCCGGAATTGGCAGAGCAGGCACTCACCATTGATCCGAAGGCCGCCCATCCTCAATTGGGGACAACGCCAAGTGAACTAGCGAAGCATCTGCTCCCAACACCACCCCCGATTGAATGACACCTAGCGGATCCAGTTGAAGCTGGAACCATGGGCCCTGCAGTAGAGAAGAGGAGGAGAAACTGAGACGAACACGGGAAGGGCACCACCATGAGCCACACCACCGAGGATGTCAATGCCGAGAATGAGCCCCACTTGCCCTCCCCCATCCAGCCCTTCAGGGCTAGAACCGAGCAAGGAGAAAGCAAGGGCCGGAAGGCCTCCCACCTCACGTGAAACCCCGACCGGCACTAAGTGAGTGGGGCGAGGCCAGGGCTAGGACGAGGGCCGATGCCTCCTCAGACACCGCCACCGTCAGGGAGACGCCCAGCCCAACCCTCCGAACGAAGCTTCATGCCACGCACGTCATAGATTAGGGCAGCGAGCCGCCACCATGACGGCTGCCAACGCCGCCACCACGCCGTCAACAACTTGCACATCTGAAGAGCACCTGCACAAGACACTGGAGCATCACCCGATGGCCCCCAAAGCCGGGGGCTCCTATATAACTTCCGAAAGCCAGTTAAGCTTCGTATCTTTGAAGCCCATGTAAAGCCCAAGTGTCCACCAAGTTAGTTTATAAGCCCACATCGATGGTTATTTTGTTCGGTAACAATCCATGAATTAATCTGCTCTCGAATACAGCACACGCGTGGCTTTGTTTGTTCCTAGCACATGCGGCAGTAGAGACAACACGTATGTTTTTTCTTTCTTTATGCTTCTAATTAGTCATATACAACCCATATACAACACATATACAACACATATACACATCATATTAATTTTGTATAAATTTCTGTTAATTCATAACGAATCCGAAAAATACTTTTGAATCGAAAAAATTGATTATAATCTTATAAATTTTTGTTCATTTATAAAATATCAAAAAAATACTTATTCAATCAAAACAATTAATTATAATCTTTTAATTTTCTATTAATTAATAATAAATCGAAAAAAATACTTATTCAATGAAAAAATTAATTATAATATTATAATTTTATGTTAATTCATAACAAATCGACAAAAATGCTTATTCAATCGAAAAAATTAATCAGAATCTTACATGATCACACACATTATTAGAGTATTACAACATCATCACACACATTATTCATGTCTTACATCATCACAAACATTATGTCTCGTCTTACATCATCACAAACATTATGTCTGGTCTTACAATATCATTCCGATAACACACACATGATCAAAGTCATACTAAGGATCTACGTTATGAAGCATCGCAAGGTAGACAATAAAATTGGCATCCAAAATGCTAATCCCTAGATACATGTCCACATAGTCTAGTGTGTATATTAATGCACTATCGTTTGCCTTCTACGGTGCATCTAAAGTCTCCCCGTATATTGTCAACGGGCCTTGTCTTGAGGTCAAGGTTACCGATCATTGAAAACCACCTTCTACTCGACTTGAATATGGTCGCACGAATGAGTATCCCAAAGGCGATAGAATCTAGCGCAACACTTATAACAAACCAAACTCTGTGTGTAGGAATCCACAATACAGGGTGTCCTACATATACACACATATGTAGTATCAAATAAGAATACAATTGACATTTTGTAAAAGAAGACATAATTTGAAATAAAATATCAAAGGTATAGTAACTTACGTAAAACGATTCATAAGGAGGTGAAATCCTTTTTGGAACTGGTGTGACGTCTGGCTCATTGAGCTCAAGAGTTTTCATCTTTATATACTATAGTCCGGGATAAGATGCCCCGTATGAATTTCCATCTGTTCCAGTGCCTTCCTCACGGCATCGCGTGCAACAACATATTGTTGCGGGTATGCGCCCGATTGGACCTAAAAAATAACCGTATCACCAGGATTAGGGTCACACAAGACACGATCTAGGAGTGCAATAGAAACCACATAACTCCCACGGTATGTGGCGGTGGTTTGTCTCACCACCAAAGGACGATGGCCACTGATGTGATCTACTACATCAATGAACCATTGCATTGCATCAATATCCTCATTTACATATAAATTATGAATATATCATCTTTATGACATATATAATAATCAATATATGATTGTGCGTGATAACCATTGCATTGCATCAATATCCTCGTACCCGATCCTGACGGTTGTTAGCCTCCACAGGAATGAAGTTGAGGCCGTCGAATACTGGCCCAGGAGGGTGCGGTGGTTGTGGCGGGGGAAGGTCCGGCAATACATTGTGCGTGGAGTGTCCACCACGACTAGCTCTTTGGCGTTGTCTCGGCATTATTTTTCTATTAAATTATGAAAATTTCAATATAAACAACACTTAACCATTTATCTATAAATAATAAACAACAGTTAACCATTTATCTATAAATAATAAACACGTGATGCGTGACTCCAAAAAATGTCTTGGTTGTCATGTGTCATAAGGATGTTGATATGACACGGACAACAAGTAACCATCCGATCAAATCGATTGAGATTCATGATCAGATGATTACTGTTGTCCGTGTAGTATCAATATCCTTGGTGAAGTCTTGTTGTTTGTACTCATCAGGTAACTTAGTGACATCATTCCATCAATATAGGCCTACATAAATATCAAGAATTTCTATTAATCTCTAATATGTTTATCTAGCGTTTTCTCGACAATTATTTTCCTAATAAATTATGTGTTGCAGTATCTTCATATGTCAACTATACCATTTACTTAAAACTATCGGATAAAATCATATATATACCTTCATCACTCAAAACTAAATCATAACAAAAAACAACAATACAAACTATGAAGAGCCTTCGTGTTATACCTGCGTGTTACCGTGCGAGCCGACCCAGTTTGACGTGCGCCACGCCCAGTAGATGTGTATAAGAGACAGGTGTGAGGCAGCGTGGCCGCGCCGCCCTGCAAGAGAGAGTCACCAGAGCGAGTGAGAGCAAGAGCAACCAGAGCGAGAGAGACAACGAGAGAGAGAGAGAGAGAGAGAGAGAGAGAGAGTGAGTGACTAGAGCGAGAGAGACAGCGGGAGACAACCCAATTTATCAGTAGCGGGAGGAGACAGCGCGAGCCCACAAAAATTAAGACGGGGTGGCAGTTTGTAAGATCACAAACGGTTCACATAGAAAACTGTTGTGATGTTACAGAATCACAAACGGTTTTTTACACGAACCGTTTGTGATAGGGGATCATCACAAATGGTTTTCTATTGAAACCGTTTGTGATGTCCATGCAATGATTGCTGCATGCAATGACTGCCGTTCCAATTTTTTTTAAAATAATTAATATAATTCATTGCAAAATCCATATAATTCATAGAAAATTCATATAACTCATAGAAAATTCATATAAATTAAATAGTACATACATGGAGTTATAAATTAAATAGTACATGCATGGAGTTATATATGTTTCGATTACATAAAAAAAGTAGTACATAAATAAAACTAGCTAGTTCTAGAAATTACATAATTCATGTATCAATTATTCAACTGACAATGATTGCCTCATCGTGATCAAGTCGAACGCATGCCGGTTTATCACCATCTTTATCTTCATACATAGGTAGGTCGACATCCAGCCCAAGCGGTGGCATGTCGTGGAAGCCGTTCCCTTCTTCCTCGGTTCTATCTTCAACAACGATGATCTTCCTTTTGCCTTGGAGGACGACGTGTTTTCCTTCATGAGAGAGGTCCTTTGCATAGAAGACTTGGACTACATCCTTAGCCCAAACAAATGGGTCATCTGTGCACCCGGTGTTTTTAAGATCAAGGACAGACATGTCGTACTTGTCCTCGAAGACCCCCTTGAGAAGTCTGACCCACTGGCACCGGAATAAAGGGATCTTCAGGCGTGGCCCATAATCTAGCTCCCATATCTCTTCAATCAAACCATAGTATGACTGAATTTTTTGATTGCCGTTTTAAGCATCAATACGCACACCACGATTTTGGTTTACACTCTTTTCATCTTGCTTTCTCGTGTAGAATATGTATGCATTTATGTCATATCCTTGGAACTTGATCAATGTACTTGATGGTCCAATGACCAACAAATCTAGTTCATGACTCCCAGTTTCAGCGTGGCTCAATTTTAATCTTAACCAATCGCCAAAGGTTTCTCTATGTCTTTTCTGAACCCAAGATTCTGACCTTTCAATGTTCTGGTCGTGTAGTTCTTTCACATGCATATCAATATATGGTGCAACTACGGATGCTTGTTGTAGAATAGTGTAATGTGCTTGCCTAAAAGCATCAATGTCGTTGACAAGTACCGACCGACGGCCGATCGTTCCTCTCCCACCTAGCCTTCCCTCATGACGTGATACAGGGACGCCAACAGGCTATAGATCCAAATAGTATGTGCAAAACTCAACCGCCTCCTCTGTTTCCCATCCAGTAGCCATGCAACCTTCCGTTCTGAATCTGTTTCTAACATACTTCCGAAGAACACTCATTAACCACTTGAAAGGAAACATCTGATGCAAAAACATTGGTCCAAGGGATCTTATCTGAGCAACCCAGTGAGTAAGCAGATGTAAGGACATATCAAAATATGTTGGTGGGAAATGCATCTCGAGCCTAGTTATAGTATGGATCAGGTGTTGAAGCTTGTCTAGCGTGGTCGAATCTATGACCTTGTGTGAGATTGCATTGAAGAAAGAGCACAACTTTATGAGAGGATCTGGGACCTTAGTGCAACTGGAAGCAGTTGGGTCATGATAACATGACAGTCGTGGGCCTCCAAGCAGCTCATGTTGAATTTTTTCTCTTTTCTGTTCACCAGCCTTCTAATGTTGGAGGAGTAGCCAGTTGGATCTTTAAGTTCATTGAAGAATTTTCAAATCTTCTTTTTCTCTTTGTCACCCAGTGTCCATGCAACAACCGGAAGTTTCTTCTTCCCATCAGGTTGTATAATAGGGTGTAGTTCTGGCCTTACACTCATCTCCTCTAGGTCCTGTCGAGCTTCCAAGGAGTCTTTTCCTTTCCACTTTGTGTCCATTAACGTGCCGAGTGTGCTCTCAGCCACGTTTTTAGTTAGGTGCATGCCATCCAATGCGTGGCAGACATGCAGGATTTTCCAATAAGGAAGTCCCACAATGAAGAGTTCTTTTTTCCATATGGAACCGTTTGGTGCGTGTACACTTCCTTTTCCCTTTCTAAAAGCCACTTCAACTTTGCTTACTATTTTATATATCTCACTCCCATTGCGGTACTTCGGAGGCAAGCGGTTATCAATTGAACCATCAAAGGATTTCTTGATCCGACGATATGGGTGGTCTCGACGAATGAACCTACGATGCCCCATGTAGACCATCTTCTTGCTTTTGTTCAACCATCTAGCGTCAATGTCATCCACACAAACCACACAATGATTATATCCCTTTGTAACCTGGCCTGATAAGCAACCAAGGCCGGGTAGGTCAGTTATTGTTACGAACAACAATCCTTTTAATGTGAAGTGTTCTCGCTTGTATTCATCCCAAACCTTCACACCTTCATTCCACAACAAAAGTAGATCATCCACCAATGGCTGCAGATACACATCAATATCATTGCCAGGCTGCTTTGGCCCTTGGATCAGCAAAGGCATCATAATGTAGGTCCGCTTCATACACAACCAAGGGGGAAGGTTGTATATGCAAAGAGAGACAGGCCATGTGCTGTGTTTGCTGCTCACCATGTTAAAAGGATATATCCCATCCGTACTCAAACCAAACCTTACGTCCCTGATCTCCTTTTTGAATGTTTTCTTGAAATGATAATCAATAGCCCTCCACTGCGAACCATCTGCCGGGTGCCTGTGCTTTCCATCTTTTAGATGCTCTTCTTCATGTCAACGCATAAGCTTTGCTGTCTTCGGGTTAGCAAATAGCCGCTTCGACCGAGGAACTATGGGGAAATACCAAACGACCTTGGAAGGTGGCCTTTTATTCCTGTCATAGGTCATATGTATAGCTGAATCAGACTTGTACCTTTAAGTTTCGCACACTGGGCATTCATCCAAATCTTTATAGTCACCACGATACAGGATGCAATCTTTTGGACATGCATGGATTTTTTGTACCTCGAGCCCCATTGGACATTCCTTCGCCTTGTACGTGTTCTTAGGCAACCCATTCAGGCTTAGAAGCATCTTCTTCATAAGATCCAACAAACTGTCAAAGCCTGTGTCAGACAAGCCATTAGATGACTTCAACTCCAATAGCAAAAGGTCAGCTTCAAGCTTGGACATGCTGCATCCATGGTACAAAGGAGTTGTTGCATCCTTCCTCATCTGCTCAAGCTTCTTCAAATTCTTTGCATCAAGGCATTCTGTCTCACCATCACGTATCATCTGGTCAATGCCATCCACCACATCGTCATCTACTAATGTCTCTGAAAAGTTATCCATGAATGATCCATGGACATTTCCCGTATCATCCCGTGTGCGTGTGCCATCCAGGAATGATCCATGGACATTTGGTTGTGTGGTTTCATTCTCACCTTCATCCCCATGCTTGTTCCATATCTTGTAGTTTTCCATGAAACCCCTACAAAGCAAGTGACGTCGGATCTTCTCGACGTTTGAAACTGCTACTGGTTTTTGCAATCAATGCACGGACAATATTTATATCCATCGCTTGTTTGGTACCCCCTCGCAACATCCACAGAGGAGTGAACCCCGTTGACAAAGGAGTCATCTTCACCGGCACCGTACATCCAACCTCGTTCATCCATCTATTACAAACAAAATGGGTTTGTCCTTAAACCAATATTATAATATAACAATAATATCAAATTCATGGCAAATCAATTGCATGAAGTGTTGCTACATACAAACCTTCAGTCAAGGGAGTGGATCCTTCGAGATATATCCTCTTAAATGCGGAACAAGAGCCCTTCTAACAATAATATCAAATCCATGAAGAAATTGATGAAGAAAGGCCTAGAGGAAAAAAAAAAGATTTTCCATCACATTTTTCTCAATTTTGATAAGCATTCAAGGTTCTAGAAAGTAAGCAAAGCAAGATAGAAACTAACCTTGTTGTAATGGAATGAGAGTTACACATTTGGATAATCCATGAAGAAATTGATGAAAAAGGAGACTTTCCTTTACATTTTTCTCTATTTTCCAACAATCGAACTAAAGAATCATGGAAGGATGTCTATATACTAATCTTCAAGCAAGTAATTGATGATCAACCTACGAAATTAGAGTTGCTCCATTGAATTCCACGAGAAATGAGCTCTAGAGAGGATGAAAGAGCCCCTCCATCAAATTCATGGCAAATTTCAAAATCTAGTAGTTGGAACAAGCTACAAATTGAAAGAGTTGATTGTTACCAACCTCAAAAAAGTTGATGGAGAGCTTTCTTCAAAAAAGTGACATTTCTTGAACAATTTGGTGAAAAATGGCCGCAACAATAGTGAAAACAATGGTGGGCGTCGGGTTGGAGAAGAAGAGTGGGAGGGGAAGAAGGGGTTTTGTACTGTAGCAGACATCACAAACCGTTTGTAAGACAAACCATTTGTGATGGAGGAGCATCACAAACCGTTTGTGATGGCCTCCAGTGGCATCATAAACGGTTTTTTAACAAGAACCGTTTGTGATGCCCCCCATCACAAACGGTTCCAACGTCTAGCACAAAGCCAAGCCCACAGCCAAGTCGGAGGCAGACGCCCAGGAGCCGCAGCAGCCAACGCGCAGGGGGGGGGGCACCACGCCCACGGCGGGCATCCCCGGTAATCATTTTCGGTACGAAAATGCAGTATCCGACATATTTGTTGTCATTAGTTTACTGAGATGTACATTGTTGTTAGATTACATGATTTACATTCTTCAGATGCATCTTCTAGACGGGAAGACATGCTTCAAGATAATCAAGGGCATCTGCCAGGGCTTACATTTCCTACATAAGGAAATGGACAGGCCAATTGTTCATTTGGATCTTCAGCCTGCTAACATATTGTTGGATAAGATAACATGGTGCCGAAAATATCAGATTTCGGCCTGTCAAGGCTCTTTGGCGAAGAACAGACCCGAATAAACACAATAAATGTTGTGGGAGCAAAGTAAACGCCCAAGAACTATTCTGATCTACACTGTATATGGCTCCAGAATATCTTTACAGAGGTGAAATCTCAACCCGGTCTAATATATATAGTTTGGTCTTACTAATCATGGAGATCACAATAGGAGAGAAGAATTTTTGGAGCGACAAAGATATGTCTGCAAGGGACTCTCACTTTGGCTTGCACCTTTAATTCTGAAGGTGCGCCAAACATGGACAGATGAACACATTGCATCCAAGTACTCATCACTAGATGCAGGTAGCCTCCAGGAAGTAAAAACATGCATTGAAATTGGGCTGAAATGTGTGGATATTGACCAGAGAAGAAGAGACCTACTATAGTCGAAATTGTTGACAAGCTCAATGGAAGGCATGCTCACTGAATGGAGAACTAGTGCATATTATGCAGGGGAAAACTGTGGCACAGAGTTTGTTCACCCACGGTGTTGTGCTCTAGATGCAATCATGGACATAATAATTGTATCATCGACCAATTTGTATGCTTTTGAATAATATGTTCCTGGAGTAATGTCATTTGTTTGGCAGCTCCATATTGATTTGGGTTCTTATAAATGTCTTCTTCTTTGGCTAACAACTATGTGCTTACCCATGAAGCCCATTGTTTATCTCAATCTTTTTTTTACATATACTCACTCGAGGTGCCAGACAGAAGGGAGCACATCCATAGAACCTAGCACTGTGAAGCCCTCTGTATGTGGCCAGTGAGAATTGTAACAATCCGGTTTTGAGAAACATTTTAAATTCTCTAAAAATTCAAGCCTATTTATTTTTTTAACCAAACGAATGTATTTATTTTATTTAATTAACTAAATACTTAAAAAACACTCTCTAACTTAAATTAATTGCATAAAATTCACACAGATGTGTTGCATCTGTTAATTTCTGAACACTAAACACAGATCTGTAAGTCAATATTATTCTAAATGCTAAATTGCCGACTGTCGGTCACCTATCGTTTAGCCAATAATTGGACTAACTAAACAGCCAATTAAACGCTAAACAGACGATTGAATGTAAACAATTAGCTAGTGTGTAGCATTTAAATGTCGTTTGAAATAGCCGTTTAGGCAAACAGTGATTAAAGTTGAAGCTGTCCAAATTCACCCTCAAGGTCCGTGTCCTTGATACGTTTATGCTGTGGCGGCTTTTACCTGCATCTTCAATGTACACCTACAGAGTTGCCATAACCACTTCAATAGTACAGGGCTGGGAGTAATCTTGATTTCTACACTGCTAACTGTTCCCACTAGTCATGGCCTCCATCCTCTAATCTTACAACAAGTTTTCTATTCTCTTTAGCATACTTCCTTGCCCAGAAACAGAAGCTGATCAACGCAATGAACTCAAAGGCGGCAAGAAGCAAGAAGAAGTGATCAAGATTAGTCCTGTTAAAATTGGATCCATCCAACCACCCTCTTCCACCTTTTTTTTTTGATCGGTCCCTCTTCCACCTTAGTAGTATCTTGTCTGTCTGTTGATGATCCGAATGAAGATGCATGCCAACCAAGTTGCCAATCCAACCATGATAGATTGGTGGGATGGGGTTCATCACAGAAGGAGCCTCTCGCTTTATGAACTCTACTAGGCCGTTGAAGGACGATAGTTCAATGACACTTAGCAGAAAGAATTGTATCAGAAGCCAGAACACAGAGATGGGGACATTGGTTTCTGATTCTATTTTTATCAAATGGTGCCATTCAGCGACTGCCATTCTCTTTGATTCCACCAGTGCTACCACACATGCTGCCACCATACCACACATGGAGCCAACACCAATCCGTTGCAGGGGACTGATGCCATGCTTGTCACCTGTCATGCTTCTCAGAATTGGTGTGATGAATCGACTTGAAACTGGCTGCAGCAACATGTGAAATGCTGTAGGTATTGCAATGAGTGAGGCAGAGGATATCTCCAACCCGCCGATCCTTCTGTCCATTGTTCTTCCAACTTGTATGGTCAAAGTCATTAACAGGGTGAAAGGCAAGAAGATGAGCAAACTGCTAATGAAGATTGGGAGCATTTGGAGGACAGCTTTTGTTTCGTCCACTTGAGTGGTAGTGCAGAATGACCATGGGCTTGTATCTCCAGCATATACGCAAGCTTTGTCTAAGAACCTGTTAAGAGACTTTTTTCACATCAGAAACTAAACATGAATATCTGCTATCACGGGACAAGAAGTCTTACTACTTAAGTGTTTTTGTCCCGCTAGCATTTTGACTCTAATGAACGATATTGTTTAACCTTGTCCGGAATCTCATTAAATGCCATGAAACTTAGTCTTTTCTCTCGGTGTTTAAGCTCCCTTCTCCATCAACGCAAACTGCTTCACCAATCTCCTGCAGGGCCACGCCGTCATGGATAACAGAATGCCTCTTCCTAAATGCAGCAACAATCACCTGAGATACAACAACAGAGTAACTTTAAATTATTGGCAATTGGCATGTTGTATTGTTTTATGTAAGGAACCAAGGACGGGTAGTAGAGCTCTGACTAACATAGTGTGCAGGTGATCCCTGAAATTAAACATATGGAATGTAGAATAGCATGCGCTTTCTGTGCAAATCAAATAGATTTTAGCACCAAATGACATGTGCTACCGTACCTGTACTATTATAGTCAGAGGACTACCAGCAGGGTTTTTTGTCTGATAGAAGGAAAGCCCACAGACTGCCACGAGCAGACCTACAAGAACAACCAGGGCAGAAGCTAGAAAGCCAATGTTCCAACCCAGGTTATTTTGCACCCAAACTAAGAACGACAGTCCAAACACTGCACCAAGAGAATTCACAAGCTTGTGCAAAGCCAGGGATCTTTTCTTGAACATTAATCCATTTTTTTTTGAAAAAGGGAAGCTTTATTGATCTTAGACAATTACATCAAGATATACAATTATATAAGATCCAACCCGGCCTCTGCATAACAAAGATGCACACAGCCCATAAAAAAGAAAAAAAAATAAGAGCACCATGACCAAAAGATCATGTCGCAGCAAGCTACCACAAGCGACTTCACCTTCATCCGCTTCACAAACCAAAGCAGCTCTTGGACTATGACGTAGGCTCCCGAGACAACGCCTCCAACGAGGAAACGGCACGCGCACGTGCCGACGTTGCAGTGACCCAATCAATTAAGACCAGATCAAAAGTTTTCACCCGAGGGAGTAATTCATCTTAATCCAAACAATGCCTTCAACAAGGTCACTGTCAGGTACAACCAATTAAGGTTAGACCTAGGAATTTATTCCCGGAACCAGTGAATTAGTAACAATTACCACCACGACATAGTCACACCGTGTTGCTTCCTCCTTCTTACCAAGCCAATGCTTTCAGATAGACCAGACCTGACCCACTTCAAACGGCCACGAACTCCAAATCCGGCAGACCATCTGAAATTGTAACCTGAGATATCATGCTGCAAAGTAGCCACTGGGTACCTGTGCATAATCCACCGGAATAAATTACAGATGAAATCCGTCTTCGAGTAAGAGAATCCGCGAATGAAACCAAGGTGACTTATGTCTTCTGGTCTATATGAAAATAAAGGCGAAATTAAAGATGTCATCACCAGATGTAGTTGCCGAACCAGGGGCCCGTCCCCTACCCCGGGGCTGCCATCGCCGCCGACTGTCTTGGGGATCCGACCCCGCGCAGCCGCCGGCCATGACATCCACATAGGCCGACTGCCGCCGCGGCCGCACGCAGATCTGGCCGCCGGCGAAGCCCTGACCGCTGACAGTGCCGCCGGCACTCCGGAGCCGCAGCACCGCGTCACGGCGCGCCGCCCATACGGTGCCGACGCCGCCATCTCCGAGACGCCGCCCCGCCGCCGCCCTCCTCGCGAGGTGCCGGACTTCCGGACCCTTACTCCGGCGACGACGAGGGAGAAGAAGGGAGGGAGGAGGATCGGCCGGCGGCAGGCGCGACGTCGCCCCCGAGTCGCCTGCGGGGCGACGCGGGGGCCGATCCGGTTTCCCCGCTCTATCTATCCTGATATGTTGCCAAACTAGGTCGGGTGTGATATGCACATTAATCCATTTGGATCATTGTTGTTGAACTGCTCTGCACAAACGGATGGTATGCACGCTCGCATGCAGCCCTCGCCAACAGCAAAGAGCAATAGGCTCAAGTACAGCATTGCTAGGCTCCAGCCATGAGCAGGTTGGCAGCTATTTAGCTCTTTGTTTATGTAGCAAGATGGAGGATGAAGTGATGGCAGGTGCGCTTGTAACGCTAGAAGCATATAGCCCTGCAATGTGGAAGGAATTGTTTTTGGAATTCAGTATATCCTTGGCATCTTATTTCTCAATCTCAGAAGCAAACTATACTGGATCTGTCTAGTACTATGGTGACTTTAAAATAAGGAAAATGTCTATTTTTGACCATCCAACTCTTACCTCAGTTTGGTTTTGGCTATCGAACTCTAAAACCGGGTATCTTTGACCATCCAACTATCATAACCGTCCAGATTTGGCCATCGAGGCGGTTCTGATGGGTGGTTTTAATTTTTTATTTACAATTTAGTCCTTAGATCTTAAAATGATTAGTACTTTTTGCTTGTACCTCTAATTTAGGTGATTCTTGCGGTCACGCGTTCATAACAGTGAGCTTTATCTTTTAAAATAGTCTTTATACTATTTTATCACTATTTAATATATTATTTTTATGTTGTTGTGTATATATACTTTGTTTATATATATATACAAAAAAACCCGATACTAAAGATAGCATGGAGCCATTTTAGCAATGTGTCTAAATTTGAAAGTCCCTGGAGCTATTTTAGTATAGGCACAAAACACCACCGATACGAAAAGTCATATTTTAGTACCGATCGTGTCTTGGTCCGCTACTCAAATGCCGCGACCATTTAGTACCGGTCAATAACACCGACCGGTACTAAAGAGTGACATTAGTAGGATTGCATCAAGTGGATTTCTGAAATGTCTTGGCATAGATTTTACCATCGGCTATGATCCCGAATTGCGGAGATATGTAATTTTGATATCATCGGTTATCATGAACAGATTCCATCTAAAGAGTTTTGATAATTTGTTAACACCTTTCATGAATAAATTAATTGAAACAATGAGAATTAAACTATTGTTACCTCTATTTGGTCGGACTTAACCGGGACAACAATAATACCATGGCGATAGCTAGATTAACTAACACAGATCCCATAAATCTAAATATGAAATCAATCTAAACTCAACAAAAATCTAGCTAAACATTGTGATTCAAAACTTAACTGGCTATATTCATGTTTATTGATCTTTATTCTATTTATTTACCTTTGTTTTAGACAAGGGATATGTATTTTTCACAATGAATATTTCAAGCCGATAAGTTCCAAATCAACATGTGATAATGGGGTGGATATTATTAACATATACTAGGAAGAGATCAAAAGATGCATCCTTACAAGTAATATAAAGCGAAATTTGATAGCTCTAAATAAAATAGATCCAAACACAACCGTAAGCTATGAATTGAACCCAAATTATCCAATAACTAGTGGTACTTACAAGCAAACTAGAGGTCAAAGGTGATGTAGCCGTTTTTGTTTGAAGAACTCGCCGAGAAAAACTATGTTGCTAGCTGGATGACAGCAGAAGCTATCCGAGGGTCCCGGACCACCAGAAGTTGCCAGCCCCAGGCAAGGGGCCAGATGGCAGCGGCGACAAACTCCCCGACTAGACCCCGCATGGAGAGACGCCAGTTTATCGAGCCAAGGAGCTTGACGCGTGCGTGTACCTTCTCGTTCTGGGGAAGTAGGGGGAACACACCAGTTAGGGGGCCTCGCAGTTGGACACTACGGTGGATTTTTCACTGATCGCCTGATAGGACCACTTGGTGAGCCAGGCCACCCCTGCTTCTCTTTGTAGGCCTTGGACGAGATTACGGCCCCAGCCCGGGGGTTGAGGAAGACATAGTCGTAGCACACCTCCACCTTCCGGTCACCTTGGGTTTCGATCTTTCGGTGGTTGCTGGTGGTATGAAGGTCGGCGAAGGCCCGAGAGTGAGCCTTGCACTCCGTGGCATGGAAGCCCCACTCCAAAGCTCCAATCTGAATTAAGGAGTTCGGACTAATGTGCTGGATCTCCAGCTTGTAATGCAGAAGGACCTCGTCCAGGCAGGTGGAGCACGGAAAGCACAACTTGCACTCCAACTGCTCAAGGAAGACCACCACTTCCCCCATAACGGTTGTAGCGCCTAGGGCTGATATGGCGTTGGGAAAGGTGGCAGGTGGGTGGTGGTTTTTCCTCACCCACCAAGTCATGTTCTCTCCGAGGTCCAATACTATGGTGAATTTCCCTCGGATCAATTTTCCCCCTCTCTCGGGCCCCTCATGGCCCGAGGAAAGGTTCCGGTTGTGCCGGGGAAATCAAGGGAAGGGGCCTCTGGCCCCAGCCATAAAGGGCCTCCTGCACCGGCCGTTGTTGGCACTCCTTACGGCCTACAGATAAATCCACAAGCGGACAGATATTGATGTAGCTTTCACCCGGGAGTATTTCAAGGTATCGATTTCCATAGGGAACGAGAAGTGAACTGACTCTAAACTAAGTTGTCCAAGGGTGGTATGGTGGAGTGGATGACACAGAGAAGAAGAGAAACGATAGGGGGTAGAGAAGGTATGGGTCTAGAACCTATATCTCCGTTGATCAACTTACCAACCCGGTACTACAGATAGATGCTTGTGTCGGGACGCAGTGCCCGTGATACACAGAAGGTGTACCACTTACCCTGCACGTTTGGGGATCCTGCAGGCCGAGCCAGGCGTGATGGGTTACAAAGGCCGTATAGGGCTGTCACCACCTAACAACTACCACCTCCGTGCCAGCTCAGGGACAATCCAAGCTGACCTCAAGTCTAAGCACCGCTCTTGCGCTAGTCGGCTAGCACCTACCCTGTATACTAAAGATAGGCACCCAAGCTAACCAACCAGTATACAATTATACCAATCAACTAAGCAATGAACGAGGAACAAACAAGCATATAAAAGTAGAACTGAATGCTCAATTAATCAGAAGGAGATACAAGAGTTACCAGAAACGACCAGGATGTTACTCGAAGTGGAGACACATCCGTAGAGGTACATGTGGTGAAGAGGGGCCGACACTCCGGCTCCTCTTCGGCACGCTCACCTCTCCTCTCTCCTTATTTCTATGTATAGAAGCAGCGCTTCGCTAATGGACTCTTATCTTCTTGTGTGTCTTTGCAGGTGAAGGAGGGCATCTATTTATAGTGGACCAAGGCGGTGGAGCTGGAGTAGGCGCCAAGGCAACCCAAGGCGGTGCTGGGTCGGTTCGGCCGAATCTCCTGGTTTGGCCGAACCGAGGAGTTCGGCCGAACTGCCATCTGGCACCGCCTTGGTGCCGAGGCGGTGCACAGGCGGTTTGGCTCCTGGGGGCGGTTCGGCCGAAGTGGGCCCTTCGACCGAATTGGCCCTGTGGCCCGGTAATGCTCCCCCATGCATCCTCTGCCCTCTGGACCTTCTGGGCTGCCTCTCCTTGGTGGTCTTCGTGCTAGCTTGGCCCAGAGATGATGTGGCAGTGGTCCATGTGTCATGCCCGGTCACTGCTTGGTTGTCGGTGACGTGAGCTTTATCTTTTAAAATAGTCTTTATACTATTTTATCACTATTTAATATATTATTTTTATGTTGTTGTGTATATATACTTTGTTTATATATATATACAAAAAAACCCGATACTAAAGATAGCATGGAGCCATTTTAGCAATGTGTCTAAATTTGAAAGTCCCTGGAGCTATTTTAGTATAGGCACAAAACACCACCGATACGAAAAGTCATATTTTAGTACCGATCGTGTCTTGGTCCGCTACTCAAATGCCGCGACCATTTAGTACCGGTCAATAACACCGACCGGTACTAAAGAGTGACATTAGTAGGATTGCATCAAGTGGATTTCTGAAATGTCTTGGCATAGATTTTACCATCGGCTATGATCCCGAATTGCGGAGATATGTAATTTTGATATCATCGGTTATCATGAACAGATTCCATCTAAAGAGTTTTGATAATTTGTTAACACCTTTCATGAATAAATTAATTGAAACAATGAGAATTAAACTATTGTTACCTCTATTTGGTCGGACTTAACCGGGACAACAATAATACCATGGCGATAGCTAGATTAACTAACACAGATCCCATAAATCTAAATATGAAATCAATCTAAACTCAACAAAAATCTAGCTAAACATTGTGATTCAAAACTTAACTGGCTATATTCATGTTTATTGATCTTTATTCTATTTATTTACCTTTGTTTTAGACAAGGGATATGTATTTTTCACAATGAATATTTCAAGCCGATAAGTTCCAAATCAACATGTGATAATGGGGTGGATATTATTAACATATACTAGGAAGAGATCAAAAGATGCATCCTTACAAGTAATATAAAGCGAAATTTGATAGCTCTAAATAAAATAGATCCAAACACAACCGTAAGCTATGAATTGAACCCAAATTATCCAATAACTAGTGGTACTTACAAGCAAACTAGAGGTCAAAGGTGATGTAGCCGTTTTTGTTTGAAGAACTCGCCGAGAAAAACTATGTTGCTAGCTGGATGACAGCAGAAGCTATCCGAGGGTCCCGGACCACCAGAAGTTGCCAGCCCCAGGCAAGGGGCCAGATGGCAGCGGCGACAAACTCCCCGACTAGACCCCGCATGGAGAGACGCCAGTTTATCGAGCCAAGGAGCTTGACGCGTGCGTGTACCTTCTCGTTCTGGGGAAGTAGGGGGAACACACCAGTTAGGGGGCCTCGCAGTTGGACACTACGGTGGATTTTTCACTGATCGCCTGATAGGACCACTTGGTGAGCCAGGCCACCCCTGCTTCTCTTTGTAGGCCTTGGACGAGATTACGGCCCCAGCCCGGGGGTTGAGGAAGACATAGTCGTAGCACACCTCCACCTTCCGGTCACCTTGGGTTTCGATCTTTCGGTGGTTGCTGGTGGTATGAAGGTCGGCGAAGGCCCGAGAGTGAGCCTTGCACTCCGTGGCATGGAAGCCCCACTCCAAAGCTCCAATCTGAATTAAGGAGTTCGGACTAATGTGCTGGATCTCCAGCTTGTAATGCAGAAGGACCTCGTCCAGGCAGGTGGAGCACGGAAAGCACAACTTGCACTCCAACTGCTCAAGGAAGACCACCACTTCCCCCATAACGGTTGTAGCGCCTAGGGCTGATATGGCGTTGGGAAAGGTGGCAGGTGGGTGGTGGTTTTTCCTCACCCACCAAGTCATGTTCTCTCCGAGGTCCAATACTATGGTGAATTTCCCTCGGATCAATTTTCCCCCTCTCTCGGGCCCCTCATGGCCCGAGGAAAGGTTCCGGTTGTGCCGGGGAAATCAAGGGAAGGGGCCTCTGGCCCCAGCCATAAAGGGCCTCCTGCACCGGCCGTTGTTGGCACTCCTTACGGCCTACAGATAAATCCACAAGCGGACAGATATTGATGTAGCTTTCACCCGGGAGTATTTCAAGGTATCGATTTCCATAGGGAACGAGAAGTGAACTGACTCTAAACTAAGTTGTCCAAGGGTGGTATGGTGGAGTGGATGACACAGAGAAGAAGAGAAACGATAGGGGGTAGAGAAGGTATGGGTCTAGAACCTATATCTCCGTTGATCAACTTACCAACCCGGTACTACAGATAGATGCTTGTGTCGGGACGCAGTGCCCGTGATACACAGAAGGTGTACCACTTACCCTGCACGTTTGGGGATCCTGCAGGCCGAGCCAGGCGTGATGGGTTACAAAGGCCGTATAGGGCTGTCACCACCTAACAACTACCACCTCCGTGCCAGCTCAGGGACAATCCAAGCTGACCTCAAGTCTAAGCACCGCTCTTGCGCTAGTCGGCTAGCACCTACCCTGTATACTAAAGATAGGCACCCAAGCTAACCAACCAGTATACAATTATACCAATCAACTAAGCAATGAACGAGGAACAAACAAGCATATAAAAGTAGAACTGAATGCTCAATTAATCAGAAGGAGATACAAGAGTTACCAGAAACGACCAGGATGTTACTCGAAGTGGAGACACATCCGTAGAGGTACATGTGGTGAAGAGGGGCCGACACTCCGGCTCCTCTTCGGCACGCTCACCTCTCCTCTCTCCTTATTTCTATGTATAGAAGCAGCGCTTCGCTAATGGACTCTTATCTTCTTGTGTGTCTTTGCAGGTGAAGGAGGGCATCTATTTATAGTGGACCAAGGCGGTGGAGCTGGAGTAGGCGCCAAGGCAACCCAAGGCGGTGCTGGGTCGGTTCGGCCGAATCTCCTGGTTTGGCCGAACCGAGGAGTTCGGCCGAACTGCCATCTGGCACCGCCTTGGTGCCGAGGCGGTGCACAGGCGGTTTGGCTCCTGGGGGCGGTTCGGCCGAAGTGGGCCCTTCGACCGAATTGGCCCTGTGGCCCGGTAATGCTCCCCCATGCATCCTCTGCCCTCTGGACCTTCTGGGCTGCCTCTCCTTGGTGGTCTTCGTGCTAGCTTGGCCCAGAGATGATGTGGCAGTGGTCCATGTGTCATGCCCGGTCACTGCTTGGTTGTCGGTGACGTGGATGGTAACCAGCCAAATCGTGTCGTTCGGCCAAGACGGTCATTTCCGACCCCTATAGCACGTGTTTCTCCATTTTGTACCTGCACAAAGGACAATCACCAAAACTTGTGGAAATAGTCAGTGATAAGTCCTATAGCTATGGTGTTTGGTTCCATTGTATTTATTTTATACTCGGTTGAAGGTTGGAAATCGGTCCGTAACGACCGTCAACAGCTGTAAAGTTCTTTATATTACCAACTGGACTGAAGAGTGATTTTAGGCACCCTTTACTCCACACTAGCAAATATGCCCGCGTGACACGTGCGTGCTACCTTCATTATGTCGGTGATCATAACGCCGTTGTTTTGACTGGTGTGTGGCAGCCATACGCATGGCGCCTATGCACGTCTACGACGCCGATGTACACGTATGCCGCGTTTATTCTTGGGCTTGGAGTCCTGGACGTTTAAACCGTGAGGTGTGGAATTTAAACCATGATGAGTCGTGGTGGTTTATGATTTCTTCAAAAGTGTGACTAAAGAGTCCGACAAAAATCGTGGGTCCAAAAAAATTCTACTTTGGCTGATTTGTGGGTCCGTCGCCCTCGAAAGTGAAGCCGGCACTAAACCCATTTAACAACCAGGACTATAGGGGGTTCTTCAGTAGTGTTACTGAAACAACATTATGGACTGTAGATTTGTAGCATCGTATCGAAACATGTCAGAATTGACAACAAGAAAAGTCCAATACGTATACATCTAAACAATGCCAACATGTACATCTTGGTTCAAGCCAAGGTTGGTCCAATAGCATGGTCCTGTTTGACAGCAAATGATGAATGTCAGTTTAATAGATGTTTGGTAATACACCAATTTAGCTTCTATCACTATATAAAATGATTGCTTTCACTACGCGATCCCAAAAATTTTATTTAGGAATCAATGCATAAGTTTTAATCCAATTTCTCTAATTTTTTATTCCTTTTAATCAAACCGGCACTACTCTAAACTAAGTTGTCCAAGGGTGGTATGGTGGAGTGGATGACACAGAGAAGAAGAGAAACGATAGGGGGTAGAGAAGGTATGGGTCTAGAACCTATATCTCCGTTGATCAACTTACCAACCCGGTACTACAGATAGATGCTTGTGTCGGGACGCAGTGCCCGTGATACACAGAAGGTGTACCACTTACCCTGCACGTTTGGGGATCCTGCAGGCCGAGCCAGGCGTGATGGGTTACAAAGGCCGTATAGGGCTGTCACCACCTAACAACTACCACCTCCGTGCCAGCTCAGGGACAATCCAAGCTGACCTCAAGTCTAAGCACCGCTCTTGCGCTAGTCGGCTAGCACCTACCCTGTATACTAAAGATAGGCACCCAAGCTAACCAACCAGTATACAATTATACCAATCAACTAAGCAATGAACGAGGAACAAACAAGCATATAAAAGTAGAACTGAATGCTCAATTAATCAGAAGGAGATACAAGAGTTACCAGAAACGACCAGGATGTTACTCGAAGTGGAGACACATCCGTAGAGGTACATGTGGTGAAGAGGGGCCGACACTCCGGCTCCTCTTCGGCACGCTCACCTCTCCTCTCTCCTTATTTCTATGTATAGAAGCAGCGCTTCGCTAATGGACTCTTATCTTCTTGTGTGTCTTTGCAGGTGAAGGAGGGCATCTATTTATAGTGGACCAAGGCGGTGGAGCTGGAGTAGGCGCCAAGGCAACCCAAGGCGGTGCTGGGTCGGTTCGGCCGAATCTCCTGGTTTGGCCGAACCGAGGAGTTCGGCCGAACTGCCATCTGGCACCGCCTTGGTGCCGAGGCGGTGCACAGGCGGTTTGGCTCCTGGGGGCGGTTCGGCCGAAGTGGGCCCTTCGACCGAATTGGCCCTGTGGCCCGGTAATGCTCCCCCATGCATCCTCTGCCCTCTGGACCTTCTGGGCTGCCTCTCCTTGGTGGTCTTCGTGCTAGCTTGGCCCAGAGATGATGTGGCAGTGGTCCATGTGTCATGCCCGGTCACTGCTTGGTTGTCGGTGACGTGGATGGTAACCAGCCAAATCGTGTCGTTCGGCCAAGACGGTCATTTCCGACCCCTATAGCACGTGTTTCTCCATTTTGTACCTGCACAAAGGACAATCACCAAAACTTGTGGAAATAGTCAGTGATAAGTCCTATAGCTATGGTGTTTGGTTCCATTGTATTTATTTTATACTCGGTTGAAGGTTGGAAATCGGTCCGTAACGACCGTCAACAGCTGTAAAGTTCTTTATATTACCAACTGGACTGAAGAGTGATTTTAGGCACCCTTTACTCCACACTAGCAAATATGCCCGCGTGACACGTGCGTGCTACCTTCATTATGTCGGTGATCATAACGCTGTTGTTTTGACTGGTGTGTGGCAGCCATACGCATGGCGCCTATGCACGTCTACGACGCCGATGTACACGTATGCCGCGTTTATTCTTGGGCTTGGAGTCCTGGACGTTTAAACCGTGAGGTGTGGAATTTAAACCATGATGAGTCGTGGTGGTTTATGATTTCTTCAAAAGTGTGACTAAAGAGTCCGACAAAAATCGTGGGTCCAAAAAAATTCTACTTTGGCTGATTTGTGGGTCCGTCGCCCTCGAAAGTGAAGCCGGCACTAAACCCATTTAACAACCAGGACTATAGGGGGTTCTTCAGTAGTGTTACTGAAACAACATTATGGACTGTAGATTTGTAGCATCGTATCGAAACATGTCAGAATTGACAACAAGAAAAGTCCAATACGTATACATCTAAACAATGCCAACATGTACATCTTGGTTCAAGCCAAGGTTGGTCCAATAGCATGGTCCTGTTTGACAGCAAATGATGAATGTCAGTTTAATAGATGTTTGGTAATACACCAATTTAGCTTCTATCACTATATAAAATGATTGCTTTCACTACGCGATCCCAAAAATTTTATTTAGGAATCAATGCATAAGTTTTAATCCAATTTCTCTAATTTTTTATTCCTTTTAATCAAACCGGCACTACTACAGAAAGCGACATTACAAACGGCAACCACAAACGGTTGTGATACCCCTTATCACCGTGGGGCATCACAAACGGTTTGCAAGAAAAACCGTTTGTGACCATTTGTGATAGTCCACCATCACAATCACAAACGGTTTTGATGGTGGACTATCACAAATGGTTTTTCTTACAAACCCTTTGTGATGGTGGACTATCACAAAGGGTTTGTATGTGATGGTCCATCACAAAATTTGAAATTTGAGTTTTTTCAAACGATCTCGGATGAAGAAACAGTCAAAGTAAGAGTTGTAGATTTCAAAAAGTTATGAAACTTTGTAGTTGACAACTTTTTCATTTGAAATCATCTAGTTAACGAAAACTCAGTTTGAATGTTGTCAAATTTAAAACTCAAATTTTATAAACGACCTCGGATGGAGAAATAGTCAAAATAAGAGTTGTAGATTTGAAAAAGTTATGAAACTTGATAGCTGACAACTTTTTCATTTAAAATCATCTAGTTAATGAAATCTAAATTTGAATGTTGTCAAATTTAAAATTCAAATTTTATAAACGACCTCGGATGGAGAAACTACCAAAATAAGAGTTGTAGATTTCAAAAAGTTATGAAACTTTGTAGTTGACAACTTTTTCATTTTAAATCGTTTAGTTCCTCAAACTAGTAATTTTCACTTGGTTTTGTATAATATGATAGGAATCAGAACCATATCTAGACACAGGCAATAGAGTGGTGCAGTGGTAGAGGGGGTTTCATGCGAGGGAGATGTTTTGGTTTTAATCCTGTCCACATGAAAATAAATTTTTTTGATATTGTTTCCTATTTTTTGGGGTTTTTCGCGAGCCAGAAAATCACAAATGGTTCGTGTTAAAACCGTTTGTGATGGGGTTTAAAACCGTTTGTGATAAGAGTTTGTGTAGTAGTGCGGATTGCTAATTCATCAAGGAAAAACGTGACCCGAGGATCTTAATTATCGGGTCAGTTCACTTACTGTGCTACATTTTTTAAAGATCAGTTGTTGAAAAAACCACCTATTCTAGGCATGCTGGGCTACATTTTCAATGTATTGGGCTGCAATCTAAAGGCTCAAAGTGTAAAGGTGCATGAAAATTGGGGTTTGAACCCTCGGTGAGGCACTAAAATGGATGTCCATTGACCATCTCACCCGTGTTACATATGTGATAGTACATTGAAGTACACAAAATATTACACCAAACTTGGCCCTATCATGCATCAGGTCGTAGCTGCACGGCAGGCCTAAAGCAGCTCGCCAGCCCACGTAAAACCCCAATCCGCGCCTGTGGAGCCCGCCGGTGTTGCCGTCTTGCCGAGATGCCGGGGCCGTTACAGCATCGGGGTTCTTTTCCCTCTGTCCGTCCAGTTTTGGCTTTCCCTTTTTCTCTGTCTGCCACGCTCGCCGCTACTGCTGGCTGCTGTTGCGATAGCGATAGTGACAGCGACACAGCTGGTCGGCCACTAGTGCCACGCGCGCCTAGCCGTTGCGCTTGCGCTCACGGGAGCACAGGATCGGAGCGCGGCCACAGCCGCGCGAGGAACCCATGCGGAGCTCGATCACAGCTCACCGGCCACTAGACGCCGACCGCAGGACCATCCATGGGCATGTGCAAACAGATGAGCATTTTGCAGCACAGATCCCAGCACCCCAAAATAAATATCCATGGCCGAGACCTCCGTTCTTGCCCAGTCGACGCCACCACACACACCTGCAGGAGAGGGGAGAGGAAACCAGAGATCGAATAAGCAAGCGGAGGGGAGAAATTGAGGCAGAGAATCAGACTCGGAGCCGCTCGCGCGCGCCGCCGGACGGGAAGACGACGACCACGCCGCGCCGCAGCCCCGACTCGGCACCGCTCCGCCGGCCTCGTCGGCGTCGCCAGTCGCCACTTCAAGCAGCAGCTTCACTCCCGCGAGCCCGTCGGTGAGCGCCAGCCTCGACCTACCTTTGTTAGCATCGCTGAGCCGTGCTTGCTTAGAGCCAGTTTTGGTATGGTAGGCGGTAGCTAGTTGGTTTAGAGTTGGTGAACTTGGTTGGTTGCGGCCGGCCACGAGTTTCATCTTTGGCCATGGACCCATATTTGCTAGCATCTTGTCGTAATTGTCACTACTGCACACCGTGGTGAAGGACGGAATAAAATCAAGATATGGTCTAGTCGATGGCATTAAACAAGTGCACCCCCAGCCCCTCTATCCCTTGCTGCCCGAACGGGTAGCAGACGTACGTCGGTTCACATGCGGTATCCATTCGGGTGTGTTTGTGCCTTGTCTATCGCTGATTCAGGATTTCACGTCGTGGTCAGCCGGTCAGCCAAAGAGACACGGGCCAACGATTTGACCGAGGTGTCATGGGCTCAGGGACAAAGGATGAAGACATGCATGCATCTTATATTTTGCTAAGTTAAAGATCGGATTTCTGAGGAAACAAATTACATCTTAAGATCGAGAAGTGCAAGTGTGTGGATATATGGAGCGGAATATGGTGGAATGGAATATGGTGGAACTCCTTGGGATGAACTTCCCCCTCCTTGATTTATTTTCGAGAACATGTGTTATCTTTTATTCTCATATTTTTGCCATGCCACTTGCCATTCTTTTCTTTTTCTCTTTCTTTTTGCCATGCTCTTTGTCATGCTTTTATTTTTCCCTTATTTTTACCATGCTTCTTTGACATGCTTTTCTTTTCTATAGCCCATGTCTCTATCAAGAATATTTGGAGAGGGAAATCATAGAACATGGAGCATTTTATTTTTTTGTGGATGGATGGAAAATGGTTGCTAACTCATAGTGTAGGAATTGCAAGTGAGAGGTGGTGTGTGTACGTGGGTCTCGATCTTTAAGAATATGAAAGCTTCACTCAAAGGTCACAACAATTTGACAAAGCTCACTAAGATAACAAGCAGCATATGAGTAGAAATTTTCAACTAAGCTTATCATATGGCTCTGGTAGGTATTTTGACCAATGAGGAACTTGTTTTATTTTGAAAGCATAAATTTTCGAGATTTTCCCCGTACTAAAAGCAGAATAGAACTTAACCAAACTCTCACTATATCAATCCCCACAACAACTTAGACTTGGAATAAAGCATGTGCTCCCACAAGGTTTTCAGGTTCATTTTTACTCATGCCAATTAACTCAAGCACTATTAAGCAACTAGTTGGAACAAAGTACTTTGCAAAATTAATGACAGAGCAACTATTCATCATTTCCAAAGTGAGAGGCATATGATGCATTCCATGCATAGTTGGGAGTTATTTTATTCAAGGGAAATATTTTTAGTGTTTTTTCATTTTTTTAAATGCAAAATAAAACATGAAGGGAAATGAAAGGGAAATGCAATTGAATGACCAAAGTGCTGGGTAAGTCGGGACGTACCTGGTGGGGGTCCTCCCCCAAGCTTGGATTCTTCACTGGTAGGGATTAAACCTTGAAAGGTACTGACTCAACTGGTCCGCCTGCTCGTGGACGTCGTGCTGGATGGACGCTACCATCCCGCTGTTCTCTTGGTGATACTGAGAATGGCGGGCTAGCGTGTCTTGGATATCTCGAGTACGGTCGTCGATGAAATCGACTCGATCGGAGATGTAGGACAACTCCCGATCGTAGTCAAAGCGTGCGGACTATGAGTATCCGGGATTGTATGGCTGGGAGGCACTGTTGTACACCCCTGCATACCAGCTCCCAGACCACTAAGAGTTCGTGCTCTGGCCGTAGTCCCAGCGTCCTGAGGCGAAGTAGTTCGGTTCCTGGTATTGTCCAGAGGCTCCTGTTCCGGACGTCCCAGCACCGGTGTACATGTCGTAGGTGGCCTCGAATGCGGACGTGTGTCGGTGCGGCATCTGTGGTGCATCCTTTGGCTCCTGTGAGGTGGCAAGCCCGGCGTCACGCCTAGCTCGTCCCCTCGTGACTGGTCCATCACCTGCAACGCTGTGCCGAGCGGGCTCCCTCCGAGGTGGAGAGTCGTCCGACTCGGTCCTCAATTGAAAGTTTCGGCGTGGTATACAACCTTAGTGCTGCACAAGGCAAGGGCACTTCGGTTGTATAACCACGATAAATCATTGCCAGCGTTGCATCAGGCGTCCGCCGTATCATGTGGGCTTGCACGAAGTGCTCGGCATCCATGACGGAACGCGCTGTCTCAATGTACGTGAGCCGGGCGCCCTGAAGAACGCCCAGATGGTTGGCGAGGCGAGTGACTGAATAAGTCATCGCCAAGCTACCCACACGAGAGATGTGAGACAACCAGTGACTAACCATATCCTTCACAAGCGAATAAGGAATTTGCTTAACCATAGCAAAAAGAACCCGCCACTCAATTGTGTTAACGGGGCGCACATCTGCCTGGGGAAACACCGTCATAGACACCCATCGATGCATGAAACGCAAAGTGGGGTTATGAATACTGTTTGTGCGAGGTGCATGACAGTTGGTATTCCCCGAAATCTTTTTCCAAAACGCAGCCCGATCAAATCTTTTCAACGCTTTGTTCGGGTCTAAAGAACGACGACTTGAAAACCCGAGACCCGAACTGAAATCCCTCCAAGAGCAAAAGAACTCTTGGTTGAAAAATTGAAAGCGAATCCCCCCATTTTCTGGAACCAAAGTCGAAAGAAATTCGAGGGTGAGTAAGTACGAACCTTCCTCGTTGATGTGTGCCAGAAATTTTCCAAGCCAATGGCCTGGAAAATCTCTGAGAACTCCTCGTCCATACCCGTTTTCCTGAGCAAGTCTTGCTCAAAAACACGGGTGTGTTCGAACTCCTTCAGCCGAAGCTCGTTGAAGGTGTTCTGCTCCCGCTTCGTCCTGAGGTTGATGTCGTTCACACTCAAGACCTGCCTGGCCGGGGGCGTGGCATGGCCCCATCCCGAGCCGGCTGCTTCGTGTTCGTCAGTGTCCATCCGGCTCGAGCCTCGGGACAGAGCTGGGGAACTCCCAGCATCGTCTGATCGTCGGCCTAGCCGGGCGGAACGACGGAGTGAAGTGAAGAACTTCAACATGGCTCTGCATCGTTCCGCCCGGCTAGGCTGACGATCAGACGATGCTGGGAGTTCCCCAGCTCCGTCCCGAGGCTCGAGCCGGATGGACACTGATGAACACGAAGCAGCCGGCTCGGGATGGGGCCATGCCACACCCCCGGCCAGGCAGCTCCTAAGCGTGAACGACATCAACCTCAGGATGGAGCGGGAGCAGAACACCTTCAACGAACTTCGGTTGAAGGAGTTCGAACACACCCGTGTTTTTGAGCAAGACTTGCTCAGGAAAATGGGTATGGACGAGGAGTTCCCAGAGATTTTCCAGGCCATTGGCTGGGAAAATTTCTAGCACATCAACGAGGAAGGTTCGTACTTACTCACCCTCGAATTTCTTTCGACTTTGGTTCCGGAAAATGGGGGGATTCACTTTCGATTTTTCAATCAAGAGTTCTTTTGCTCTTGGAGGGATTTCAGTTCGGGTCTCGGGTTTTCAAGCCATTGTTCTTTAGACCCGAACAAATCTTTGAAAAGGTTTGATCGGGCTGCGTTTTGGAGAAAAATTTCAGGAAGCATCTTAAGGTATGATTTGTTTCCTCGGAGATCCTCGCACAAACAGTATTCATAACCCCACTTTGCGTTTCATGCATCGATGGGTGTCTATGACGGTGTTTCCCCGGGCTGATGTGCGCCCCGTAAACACAGTTGAGTTGTGGGTTCTTTATGCTATGGTCAAGCAAATTCCTTATTCGCCTATGAAGGACATTGTCAGTAACTGCTTGTCTCACATTTCTCGTGTGGGTAGCATGACGATGACTTCTTTAGTCACTCGCCTCGCTAACCATCTGGGCGTTCTTCAGGGCGACTATAATCAGCAACATTTATATACTAACAGCGCGTTCCGTCGTGGATGCCGAGCACTTCGTGCAAGCCCACATGATACGGCGGACGCCTGACGCAACACTGATTATGATTTACCGTGGCTATACAACCGAAGTGTCTTTGCCTTGTGCAGCACTGAGGTTGTATACCACTCCTAAACTTACTCTTCAATTGAGGACCGAGTCGGACGACTCTCCACCTCGGAGAGAGCCCGCTCGGCATAGCGTTGCAGGTGATGGACCAGGCACATGCTTTATTCCAAGTCTAAGTTGTTGTGGGGATTGATATAGTGAGAATTTGGTTAAGTTCTATTTCTGCTCTTAGTACGGGGAAAATCTCGGAGATTTATGCTCTCAAAATGAAGGAAGTTCCTCATTGGTCAAAATACCTACCAGAGCCATATGATAAGCTTAGTGAAAATTTCTACTCATATGCTGCTTGTTATCTTAGTGAGCTTTGTCAAATTGTTGTGACCTTTGAGTGAAGCTTTCATACTCTTAGAGATCGAGATCCACGTACACACACCACCTCTCACTTGCAATTCCTACAATGGGGGTTAGCAATCACTTCATTTTCCATGATCCATCCACAAAAATAAATGCTCCATGTTCTATGATTTCCCTCTCCAAATATTCTTGATAGAGACATGGGCTATGCAAAAAGAAAAGCATGCCAAAGAAGCATGGCAAAAATAAGAGAAAAAGAGAAGCATACCCAAGAGCATGGCAAAAAGAAAGAGAAAAAGAAAAGCATGCCAAGTGGCATGGCAAAAATATGAGAATAAAAGATAGCCCATGTTCTTGAAAATAAATCAAGGAGAGGGAAGTTCAGCCCAAGGAGTTCCACCATATTCCATTCCACCATATTCCACTCCATATATCCTGCACACTTGCACTTCTCGATCTTAAGATGTGATTTGTTTCCTCAGAGATCCGGTCTTTGACTTAACAAAATATAAGATGCATGCATGCCTTCATCCTTTGTCCCTGAGCCACACAAAAAGCCATATTAGATGTTAGATGAAAAAGAAGGCACAAGCCTTTGGTGAGGATTCAAATACACTTGAGTGATTGAGTGTGCCAGTTGAGGAACAATTTGTAGTTTTCAAAACTTGTGAAAAAAAACTCCGAGATGGGATCCCGAAAAGAGTAGAGTGGAATAAAACTGAATTTAAACTATTCATCCTTTTAACCGCCCAAGATAAGGAGATTGCTATAAGCCCCATGGGTAAAATGATGAATTAATACTTTACCCATGATTCAAGTATTGTTGAATACTAGTTGTTTATAAAGTTACCTGCAATTGAAATGACATTTTAGCAACTCCTAATCCACCGAGCCTAAGTTTCTGTCTTTGCTCGAGGACGAGCAAAGGTCTAAGCTTGGGGGAGCTTGTTGGCAGTCGTTACAGCCCAAATCCGACCACCAATACTCGGGAATAAATGAGGTTTATGTAACATTCCATGTACTTAGGTTTTATTTCTAATAAAGTTCCACGAGTTTTGGTGAGTGTCACTTGTGCAAGTACAACTACGACAAATAAGGCGCTATTGGGGCTGAAAATGACCGAATCGGCCGAACGACTCCGTTCGGCCGGTTACCCCCCTTAGCCATACGAGCAACCGGAGGCCGTCCAAGTCAGCAACGACCAAGCGATGACCAATCACGACCACCTCATCCGCTGCAACATCACTTCTGGGCCAGAATACACGAAGACCATCACCAGAGAATAGGCCCAGGAGGGGTCCAGGACCGGAGGCGGCACCGGGGGGCAGAACCGGGCCTCCAGCCCAGTTCGGCCGAACTGCTGGGTTTGGCCGAACTGCCCCCAAGCCGGCACCGCCTCCCCAGGCTGCATCCTGGCCCTTGGAGCAGAGGCGGTGCGTCCAAGGGCTTCGGCTGAACCGGCCCCCAACCGCCTCTGGCTGCCTTGGCGGTTACCCAGCCTCCAACCGCCCTTGGACACCTATAAATGCAGTGGCATAGCTCTTGTATCACACACACCAAGCCAATGAGCTCTCTCATTCCACTTGTTCCAGTAGAGTTAGGATAGTTTAGTTGGGAGTTAGAGTTGAGTCGAGCTTGCCTCGGAGGTTGCGGAGTCGTCTTCAGAAGCTATGGTATAAGCTCTTGTATCTTTTACTTTTCCTTTTGTAATACATTGAGTTATCAATATAGTTATCTTTATCACTTGCCTTTGTCATTTATATCTTGCTTCTACTTTATTCTAGTTGCATCTATATCTTGTTTAGACTATAGTCAGTTATAGTTCTAGTGCTTGTAGTTCTTGTTTACGTCTTTGTCTTGGCTGGTTCTTCGATCTTGCTTAATACTGGAGGTGAATTGTCACCAAGAGTATTGACAAGGTTGCTTGCTCTTGCTAGCAGAGTAAGTAGTTGTTGACTAGTGTAGGAGTGGTTCCTAGACTAGCCAGTGTCCTTAGTTTGCCCCCGTTGCAACGGAGGTGGTAGCCGTAAGGTGGTGACAGCCCTTCCGGTCTTCGTAGCCCATCATGTTAGTTCCGTTCTGTAGGATCCCCTAGTGAGGAATTGGTGGCACCCCTTCTCATCCCTTTCTGTGTGCCATAGGTTCCTTTGTCCTGAAGCTAAGATAATAGAGTTAACTTAGATCCTCTATGCTGGCTCTGTAGCCGCTGTATCTCTAAGCTAGAGTGACATTGGTAGATAAAGTATCCAGGAGTCCTCTATCTCTTCTTGTTGTCCTCCCAGCCATCTATCTCTTCTCTCTCTTACCTGAATACCCCTTGAGCTGTGTCTCCGGTATATCCACTCCTATCTAATACCGTTATCCCCTGTCTTGTCTAGTCGTGTACCTTTCTCTGATAGTCTCGAATATTTGTTCACTAGTATTCTTGCCAAAGCTTCCCTGCGGAAATAGAAATTACGATACCTCGGGATACTCCCAGGTGAAGTGCTACAGCAGTGATTCTATGTCTTTTGCAAGACTTTGAGTTATCAATATAGTTATCTTTATCACTTTGCCTTTGTCATTTATATCTTGCTTCTACTTTATCCTAGTTGTAGCTATATCTTGTTTAGACTATAGTCAGTTATAGTTCTAGTGCTTGTAGTCTTGTTTAAGTCTTTGTCTTGGCTGGTTCTTCGATCTTGCTTGATACTGGAGGTGAATTGTCACCAAGAGTATTGACAAGGTTGCTTGCTCTTGCTAGCAGAGTAAGTAGTCGTTGCCTAGTGTAGGAGTGGTTCCTAGACTAGTCGGTGGCCTTAGTTTATTCCCGTCGCAACGGAGGTGGTAGCCGGGAGGTGGTGACAGCCCTTTCGGTCTTCGTAGCCCATCACGTTAGTTCCGGTCCGTAGGATTCCCCAGTTGGGAAATAGTGGCACCCCTTCTCATCCCTTTCTGTGTGTTCACCGGTTCCCTTGTCCCGAAGCTAAGACATTAGAGTTATCCCAGATCTCCTAGTGCTGGCTCTGTAGCCGTTGTATCTCTAAGCTAGAGTGACATAGGTAGATAAAGTATCCAGGAGTCCTCTATCTCTTCTTGTTGTCCTCCCAGCTATCTATCTCTTCTCTCCCTTACCTGAGTATCCCTTGAGCTGTGTGTCCGGTATATCCACTCCTATCCAATACCGTTATCCCCTGTCTTGTCTAGTCGTGTACCCTTCTTTGATAGTCTCGAATATCTGTTTGCTAGTATTCTTGCCAAAGCTTCCCTGCGGAAATATAAATTATGATACCTCGGGATACTCCCAGGTGAAGTGCTACAGTGGTGATTCTGTGCGCTTGCAGAATATTTCTATATTTTACTAAGCCATAAGGAAAACCACTGAAACACTCCTTACCCCAATACCAGGATTCTCAATTCTGATATTGGATCGTAAGAAGTGCCAACAGAGAGTCGTCCGACTCGGTACTCAGTTGAAGCGTTAGTTTCGTGGCGGTATACAATCTTAGTGCTGCACAAGGCAACTGCACTTCAGTTGTATAACCACGATAAATCATCACTAGTGTTGCATCGGGCGCCCGTCGTATCATGTGGCCTTGCACAAAGTGTTCGGCATTCACAACGGAGCGCACTGTCTCGATGTACGTGAACTGGGCGCCTTCCAGAACGCCCAGCTGGTTGGTGAGGCGAGTGACTAGAGAAGTCATCGCCACGCTACCCACACGAGAATGCTGAGACTGCTAGTATTCAACCATATCTTTTACAGGAGGAACATGAACTTTTTTAACCATAGCATATAAAAGCATCAACTCGACCGTGCTAACGGGGCGCAAATCAGAGCGTGGTAACACCGTCATAGCCATCCACCGATGCATGAAACATGAGGTGGGGTTATGAATGTTATTTGTGCGAGTGGAGAACACTTGGTGCTCCCAAAAATCTTTTTCCAGAACCCTCCCCGATTGAATTTTCTCAAAGTTTTAGCAGGCTCTAAAGAACAATGACTAGCAAAACCCAGAGCCAAGCTAAAATCCCTCCAAGAGTAGAAGAACTCTTGGTTGAAGAACCGAAAACGAATACCCCCACTTTTAGATGTAAGCATTGAAAGAAACTCGAGGGTAAAGAGGTATGAACCTTGTTCGCTGACACGTCAGAAGTTTTCGCAGCCAATGGCTTCAAAAACTTTCGGGAACTCCACGTCTATACCCGTCCTTTTGAGCAGGTCTTGCTCAAAGACACGGGTATGCTCGAACTCCTTCCGCCGTAGAGTGTCGAATATGTGCCGTTCTTGATCCGTCCGGATGTTGATGTCGCTCTCACTCAGGAGCTGCCGAGCCGGGTGAGAGGCATAGCCCCATCCTGAGCCAGCTGCTTCCTGCTCATCCTCGTCCATCCGGCTTGAACCACGGGACAGGGCTGGGGAACTCTCAGCATCATCCGAGTACGTGTCAGCTCAGCCGGGTGGAGCGACGGAGCACGGAGAGGAACTTTGACATAGTACCTGCAAAATGTTAGCACAACAACTACCCGAAGGACTGAATATATGGTGTTAGCACAAATAAATCAATTCAGTTGTTCGAGAGGGTTAGTCGTTCTTGTGGGTGTCAGAAACCACCACAAATATGTTCACGTTTCAGCACAAGGATCAAACAAAAGCAAAATATTTTTGTGATTTTTCATCAATGCAAGTGAACCAACTTGAGCAAGAACTTGAGAAGAACTTGAGCAAGTACTTGGGCAATGACTTGAGGGAGAGAGAGAGAGAGCTCCTAGCAGAAAAATTTCAGAGTGGGCTGGTGGAAGAAAAGAGCAAGCAAGTGCCAGCATTTATAGGCCTGGGGGAGCAGCAAGGCCATCCGGCCGAATGGCCTTGATTCGGCCGAATCAGGCCTTGTGGCCTAAGCACTCCCATGTGGGTGCAGCACCCACACTTGTTTTGTTTTCACGCAAATTTGTGTGGCCAATCCAAGTATGGTCATTTTAGTGGACTTTAGTGGTAGGTGAGATGCAAATTTGACATGACCAAAGTGGAAGTTAGTGGAGTGACCCCCATGCTGCCATGTTTGTGATAATTGGTGAGTGCGCAGCCATATGGTGTGGGGTAGACATGTTTTGTGCTGGTTGGTGATGATGGTAAATAAATAGAGATGATCTAGAAGGGGTAAGAATGATGGGAATTACAAATTACGCCCGCTTCAAATAAATTTCAGCATGCTAGTAAAGTTTATTTGAAGTGGGCGTAATTTGTAATTCTCATCATTCTACCCCTTCTAAATCATCTCCATTTATTTACCATCATCACCAACCAGCACAAAACATGTCTACCCCACTCCATATGGCTGCACACTCACCAATTATCACAAACATGGCAGCATGGGAGTGACTCCACAAACTTCCACTTTGTTCATGTCAAATTTGCATCTCACCTAACACTAAAGTCCACTAAAATGACACACTTGGATGTTGGCCACACAAATTTGCGTGAACACAAAGCAAGTGTGGGTGCTGCACCCACATGGGAGTGCTTATGCTACAATGCCTGATTCGGCCGAATCAAGGCCATTCGGCCGAATGGCCTTGGTGCTCCCCCCTGGCCTATAAATGCTGGCACTTGCTTGCTCTTTCCTTGCACCAGCCCACTCTGAAATTTTTCTGCTAGAAGCTCTCTCTCTCTCTCTCTCTCAAGTTCTTGCCCAAGTACTTGTTCAAGTTCTTCTCTATTTCTTGCTCAAGTTGGTTCACTCGCATTGCTGAAAAATCATAAAAATATTTTGCTTTTGTTTGATCCTTGTGCTGAAACGTGAACATTTTTGTGGTGGTTTCCGACACCCACAAGAACAACAAACCCTCTCGAACGACTGACATGATTTATTTGTGCTAACATCATATATTCAGTCCTTCGGGTAGTTGTTGTGCTAACATTTTGTAGGTACTATTTCAAAGTTCCTCTCCGTGTGTTTTGGTCGATTCGGTCATTTTCGGCCCCAATAGCGCGCATTTGTCGTAGTTGTACCTGCACGAGTGACACTCACCAAAACTCGTGGAACTTTATTAGAAATAAAACCTAAGTACATGGAATGTTGATAAAACCTCATTTATTCCCGAGTATTGGTGGTCGGATTTGGGCTGTAACGACCGCCAACACTCTCCTCCCCAGAGAGAGCCTGCTCGGCACAGTGTTGCAGGTGAAGGACCATCACGAGGGGACGAGCCAGGCGTGACGTCGGGCTCGCAACCTCACAGGAGCCAGAATCCCAACCGTCACAACCACATTGACACACATCTGCGTTTGAGGCAGCATACGAGGAGTATGCCGGTGCTGGGATGTCCGGAGCACGAGGCTCTAGACAACCCCAGGACCCAGACTACTTCGCCTCAGGCCACTGGGACCACGTTCAGAGTTTGGACTTTGAGTACTCCCAGGGATGTACGTAGGGGGGTATAACTGTGCCTCCTAGCCTTACTTCCCTGGGCACTCTCAGTCCACGAGCTTCTCTACACCTGGTGGCTATGACTACGGTCGAGAGTAGTCCTACATCTTTGACCGAGTCGACCTCATCGACGATCGTACCCGGGACATTCAAGACACTCTAGCACGCCATTCTCGGTACCATCAAGAGAATAGCGGTGTGCTGGATGCGTTGAGGTACGACGTCCAGCAGCAGACGGATCAGATGACAGACTACTTTTCAAGGTTTCGACCCTATCAATGAAAGATCCAAGCTTGGGGGAGGACCCCCACCAGGTATGTTTCATGTTCTCTTCAGCACTTTGATCTTGCATTAGCCATTTTCCTTTCAATTTTAATTTTGCCTAAAAATGAAAATACTAAAAAAATATATTTCCCTTGAATAAAATAACTCAGGAATAAAAGAGGTTTTACGTGACATTTCATGCAATTAGGTCTATTTCTAATAAAGTTCCACGAGTTTTGGTGTACTTCACTTGTGCAGGTACAACAACAAGAAATACGTGCTATAGGGGTCGGAATTGACCAATTCGGCCGAACTACTCCGCTCGGCCGGTCACCCCCTTAGCCGTACACGACGAGACACACAACCGAAGGCCATCCACGTCAGCGATGACTAAGTGGACGACCGTGCACGGCACTTGAATCACCGCCACATCAGTTCTGTGCTAAACCAACACGAAGATCACTTGGATGAAGCCATCCATGCAGCCCAGGGAGCAAAGGCGGTGCAGGGGGGCAGGCCTGGGCTTCCAGCCCAGTTCGGCCGAAGCCTAGCGTTCGGCCGGACCACCCCTAGCTGCCCAACCGACCCGTATGAAATCTCAGGCATCCAAGGCAGAGGCGGTGGAACCAAGGGGTTCGGCCGAACCCGGGGAATTCGCCCGAACCACCAGGGGGCACCCCCTTGGTCCCTTGGCGGTTACTCCACCCCAACCGTCATTAGCCACTATAAATAGAGGTGTCTTCTTACTTGTGAACACACACCAAGCCAAGGAGCTCATTTTCCACTTCTTTCTAGTAGAGTTAGGATAGTTTAGTTGGGAGTTAGAGTTGAGTAGAGCTGTGCCTCGAAGGTTTCGGAGTCATCTTCAGAAGCTCTGGTACTAGCTCTTGTATCTTTTCCTTTTCTTTCTGTAAGACATTAAGTTATCAATATAGTTATCTTTGTCATCTTATCTGAGTTATTTATATCTTGCTTCTTCTTTAGTCTAGTTGCAAGTATTTCGGGTTTAGACTATAGTTGTTGTGATCTTAGTTCTTCCAAGTCTAGATTCAAGTCTTTGTCTTGGCGGGTTCTTCGTTTCTGCTCAATACTAGCGGTGAACTGTCACTAGGGTATTGACAGGATTGCTTGCTTCTGCTAGCGGAGTAAGTAGTTGTAGTCTAGTATGGGTGTGGTACCTAGACTAGTATGTGACCTCAGAATATCCCTGAGCTGGCACGGAGGTGGTAGTCGTTAGGTGGTAACAGCCCTATACGGCCTTCGTATTCCATCACGCCTGGCTCGGCCTATAGGATCCCCAAACGTATAGGGTTAGAGGCACCCCTTCTCATCTCTTTCTACATGTCTCGTGCCCTATGTCCCGAAGTCAAGGTCTCAGCTTATCTTGATCTATTAGAACTATCTCTCAACCACCGTATTCTAACCCGAGTAACCCAGATAGACAATACCCAGGAATCCTTTACCTCTTCTCGTTGTCCTCCCAGCTATCTACTCATTCTCTTTCTTACCTGAGTCTCCCTTGAGCTGTGTGCCACGGTATATCCACTCCTATCCAATATCGTTATCCTCCTTCTTGTTTAGTTGTGTACCCTTCTCTAATAGTCCCGAATATCTATTTGCTAGTATTCTTGCCAAAGCTTTCCTGTGGAAATATAAATTACGATACATCGGATTACTTCCTGGTGAAGTGCTACAGCGGTAATTCTGTGCACTTGCAGAATATTCACAATCCTGATATTGGATCGTAAGAAGTGCCAACAGACGCGATGGTGGGACATCCAGGATCCTTCTTCTTTCTGGGAGATCATTCAAAATAGATGCACTGCACTCTTCCGTTAGTTTAATTACCTTAGTGGTCGGCATTGGCCTTTTGTTGTTGAGGATGTCCTCCAGATACTTGGCATATGTAAGAACCTGCATAGATTCAAGTAATAGAATATTGACATAGAGTTTTTGAATTATCTCAACAAATTTGCTGAATTGTTCATCCACCATTGGTTTACTTCCTTCTGGGTACTACATTTCTGGGTTTCTGCCACAACTTCCTCCTCTTCGCTATCAATGGTTGGTGTGGCTGCATTTTTACCTGCATCGTTAGAATATGGCGGGTCCCGAGTAGTCTTACAACCTCTCGTGGTGGCCGCTTTAACCTTTTCCCGAGGGCTATTCTCTGGTTACCTAGTAATTTTCCCCGCTACTGAAGAAGGTAGAGAAGCAGCTAACTGAGCAACTTTAGTTTCTATCATTTTATTAAAGCTTAGTTGATTTTTTATAGCAGAAGAGAATGTTTCCAACTTAGAATCTATGCTTTCCAGAATTTTATCATTTGCAACAAACTTTTTACTAATATTTTTATTAATTTTAACCTGGCCTAGCACAATATCTTTAATCGATGACTGATTATTGAAATTGCTGGAATTGAAGTTGTTACCTCGTTGAGGTCTCTCAAAAGAGAGATTTGGTTACGAATTATAGCCTTGATTGTCGTAGTTGTTCGGATGGTGCCCATTGTTGTTGGAGTTGTTGGTGTAGTTGGCATCTTCTCACTTTTCGGGGTAGTCGTTCCCTGAATGGCCAGCATTGCCACAGACCTCGCACGTCATGCGAGCATCCATGGCTTGAACAGTTTCTTGAGCAGGGGCCTCCAACTTCTTCATCAGTAGGTCCATCTTGGCAGCGAGCATGTGCAATGCTTGAACGCATTTTCTCCATGAGAGCCTTTGCTCAGTTTTCCTACGGCGCCGGTACTAACATGGTGGATCACAAAGGTCGATAGGGCTGCCACCACCGCTACCACACATATGTTGAATCGGAGATACTCTAAGCTCACTATTAACTATAGGCACCACACCTACATTAGTCAAGTTATACTTACTCCACTAGCAAGAGAGCAAGGAACCATGTCAATATCCTAGTGATAGTTCAACGCAAATAATGAGCAGAATTGAAGAGACCAGCTGAGACAAAGACTTAAACAAGAACTAAAAGAACTAGAGCCACAACTAACTATAGTGTAAACACAAAATACTTGCAATTAGAGTAAAGTAGAAGCAAGAGATAAACGACTCGGATAAAATGATAAAGATGATGTATATTGACAACTGAAATTCCTACAAAAGGGAATGTAAAAGATATGAGAGGTTATACCAGAGCTTCTTAAGACGACTCCGGAACCTTCAAGGAAAGCTCGACCTGACTCTAACTCCCAAACTAAACTATGCTAACTCTACTAAAGAGAGTGATAAAAGGAGCTCCTTGGCTTGGTGTGTTGGACCAGGGGTGAACCACTGTATTTATAGTGGACTGATGGTGGTTGGGTGGAGCATCGACCAAGGCACCGCTGAGGCGGTGCCCGGCTAGTACGGCTGAACCGTCCATGCTCTACTACCTTCTCCCCTACGGTCTTGATTTGCTTTGGATAGCGATTGTGAGGCGGTTGGGGGTTCGGGCGAACCGACTAGTTCAGCCGAACTGATCCCAGGGCTCGGTTGCCCTCTGATGCACCAGCTATGTACTTGGACACACTGGATTGCCTCCACTTGGCCGGGGTTATACGCATGGTGACGTCATCGATCCACGTGGCTTGCATTGTCATCGCCTTGGGTTTATTTGTTGCCTGGCTATGATGGTATGTATAAATAGTGTAGCTCAGAGTCAATAAATCTTGTCTTTATCATTCTTCACAAAATTGTGCTCATCATCCACCAGTGTAGAATCTGAATTATGGGATTGCATATACTTTTTTCTTGGCTTGTTCTTCTGTCTACAAATTATCTTCTAGCTCATCTCCACTGATTCCCAGTACTTCTAGTGCGTTTACTGGGAACGCCAGTAGTCCTTCAATTAATGAATATTCTGCTACAGTGTCAAGCACAAATGAGGCCCTGGCACTTCGTCTTCACAATCATCAATCTTCGAATATTTTTGCTACAGTGCCAAGCCTATTCCAAATTGAGCTCTCAATGGCAGCTCACTGGAATCACTGCTTCAAATGTCTACCACTCCTACCCCATGTTGCTTATGATTGTCATCTCGAAATCCCACTACATGAAGGAAATCATTATTTAATATTCAAAATTTGTTTCGAACTCTAAGCTCACTATTAACTATAGGCACCACACCTACATTAGTCAAGTTATACTTACTCCACTAGCAAGAGAGCAAGGAACCATGTCAATATCCTAGTGATAGTTCAACGCAAATAATGAGCAGAATTGAAGAGACCAGCTGAGACAAAGACTTAAACAAGAACTAAAAGAACTAGAGCCACAACTAACTATAGTGTAAACACAAAATACTTGCAATTAGAGTAAAGTAGAAGCAAGAGATAAACGACTCGGATAAAATGATAAAGATGATGTATATTGACAACTGAAATTCCTACAAAAGGGAATGTAAAAGATATGAGAGGTTATACCAGAGCTTCTTAAGACGACTCCGGAACCTTCAAGGAAAGCTCGACCTGACTCTAACTCCCAAACTAAACTATGCTAACTCTACTAAAGAGAGTGATAAAAGGAGCTCCTTGGCTTGGTGTGTTGGACCAGGGGTGAACCACTGTATTTATAGTGGACTGATGGTGGTTGGGTGGAGCATCGACCAAGGCACCGCTGAGGCGGTGCCCGGCTAGTACGGCTGAACCGTCCATGCTCTACTACCTTCTCCCCTACGGTCTTGATTTGCTTTGGATAGCGATTGTGAGGCGGTTGGGGGTTCGGGCGAACCGACTAGTTCAGCCGAACTGATCCCAGGGCTCGGTTGCCCTCTGATGCACCAGCTATGTACTTGGACACACTGGATTGCCTCCACTTGGCCGGGGTTATACGCATGGTGACGTCATCGATCCACGTGGCTTGCATTGTCATCGCCTGGTCATCGTTGACGTGGACCTTGTGCATGAGACCTCCTTACTTTGTTTTGCTTCATGCAATGTATATGGCTAAGGGAGGTAACTCGGCCAAACCAAGTGGCTCAACCGAATTGGCCAATTCTATCCCTTTTAGCTTAAATTTGTCAGTTATGTACCTGTATATTGGATATTCACCAAAACTCGTAGAACTTTACTAGAAAGTAAACCTAAGTATATGATATTATACATATAACCTTATTTATTCCTGAGAATTGGTGGTTAAAATCATGCTGTAACGACCGCCAACATCAGGGGAGCGCCACGTGGCTTGCGTTAGGAAGGTCTGAGCATGTTATCCTGCCTTAGTTCGAGTAGTTGTGTATTATCTTTGTTTTCTTCTTGCCTTGGTGAGTGCATTGGTTATAGGTACCCGTCAGCTGTTATTAATTAGAGCCATCTTTCCCAGAAATAGGATGGTAGAAATAAAGGAAGTACCCAGAGGTAGCTGCTAAATAGAGGTATCAAGAGGTATCAAATATGTGGGACCACGTACCAAAAATATTAGGACTAAATCCAATAGTATAACCTTTCTCAGAATTCCCTCCAATCATGTTGGCTTGTTTGAGAAATCGTTCGTGCACTAATCAACTGGGCATGAATTTTGTTTCATCAACCACAAGGTGTGGCTGTAAATATTGCGCAGCCATGATGAAGTAGCAGCCAAAAACAATTTCCCGTTCCAGTGTGATAGTCGCTGTCCAATCTATCAATCATTATGTTTGCTGGGTTTATTTGTTGCCTGGCTATGATGGTATAGTATAAATAGTGTAGCTCAGAGTCAATAAATCTTGTCTTTATCATTCTTCACAAAATTGTGCTCATCATCCACCAGTGTAGAATCTGAATTATTGGATTGCATATACTTTTTTCTTGGCTTGTTCTTCTGTCTACAAATTATCTTCTAGCTCATCTCCACTGATTCCCAGTACTTCTAGTGCGTTTACTGGGAACGCCAGTAGTCCTTCAATTAATGAATATTCTGCTACAGTGTCAAGCACAAATGAGGCCCTGGCACTTCGTCTTCACAATCATCAATCTTCGAATATTTTGCTACAGTTGCCAAGCCTATTCCAAATTGAGCTCTTAATGGCAGCTCACTGGAATTACTGCTTCAAATGTCTACCACTCCTACCCCATGTTGCTCATGATTGTCATCTCGAAATCCCACTACATGAAGGAAATCATTATTTAATATTCAAAATTTGTTTCGAGCCGTACCTTGAAGCTTTTTTATTTATCTTGCTCATGAGATGATATCCGAATAGGGTTTCCCTTGGCACGAACGTCCTTCACTGTGAGTGTATCGACACTGTTGTGGTGCTGCAGGGGCATCGACTCCATCTCATGAGCAAGATAAATAAGGGTTGCTCGAAGAAAATTTCAAATCTGTTAACAATTTCCTTGATACTGTGTGGTTTTATGATGATACAAAAGTGCTCCTGACTTCCTAAGCAACGTGGGGTGGAAGCCATAGGAAACCAACGGAGTGAGTGAGTGGAGGACCGCGAGGATGCCGACGGCGGGCCTCGCCATTGACCTCGCCTGAGGTTGTGCACCGCTGTCGGCGTCGAGAATGGCCGGCACTCCCTTAGCCGCATAAAAAGTGCGTTGTGTCTCGTCCCTGATGGTCGATGCGAGAAGCCAACACAAGGACACGGGTTTATCCTGGTTCCGGCCGCGGGGCCGTACGTCCAGCAAGAGGTGCTCGCGCACTCGTGTTAGTTTTGCACCCTGGTGCTTGCAGTGGGGGGCTACAAGTGAAGGTGGGAGAGGAGAGTCGTGTGTGTGAGCGTTCGTGTCTGGGCGTGTGCCTGGACGTATTAACTCTTGTGTCCCTTGTACGTTGCCCCCTGACTATCCCTTTTATATCTCAAGGGGTAGAGGGGTTACAGTCGTTGCTACATTAGATGTCATGGGACACCCCCTACATGGGGTGCCCTTGATCCTTGACGAATCCGTGCCTTGAAGGCGAGCTGGGTTGGCTTTCGGCGCCGGTCGGCGGTGTGGCGAGTCCTGTACCCGTTCTGTTGGGGCTTCGAGGGGTCGCACGGTCGTCGTGGTGGTCGAGTCGTTGTCCGCGGCTTCCTTCGAGGGGTCTCCTGCCCTGCCCCGAGAGGTCGATTACCCGTAAATTATGGGGGCAGGTGGACAGGAGCTGGCGTGTCGTACGTAGCTGTCATGTCATCGTAGCACTATGGTCAGAGGCGTAGTGGCCCGGCCTGACGGACCGGTACGACCGGCTTTTCGCCCCGTCGGTCGCGTCAGGCTCGGTGCGTACGGGGCGGCTAGCTTCCCGCTGGCCTGACGACCCCCGTACGCGTCCCGAGTGCTCTACATCCCTAGGGGACGGGAGTAGGCAGCATTGGGGCGCTACGACGCTCACTGTTGCCACAGTGCGGGGCATGGCTGCCCGTTGGCGTAGCGAGCAAGGGTTAAGGGGGTCGTACTCCGTCCCGTCGGCCACATGATGACGCTTGACCAAGGTTCGCCCCCGGTCGTTGTCCGTACTCCCGTTCGAGGGTCTTCACGCCCATTCGAGGGCGCTCTGACGAAGGAGGCGACGGGAGTAGGTGGAATAGCGCCGCGGAGTGACCGGGGCCGGATTGCCTCAGAGGTGTAGTGCCGGGCATGCTCTGCACAGTGGCTACCTGTCCGTGTCATGGCGGTACGACGCGGTCAGGTTTTGTCAGGGGCGACGTGCGGCCAAAGTTTCGCCCTTTGACTTTGGTGCCCATCATGGAGGATGGTAATGAGTGACTGTTCCGCGTCGTGGCGGTCTCTCGAGGGGTAGAGGCGTCCCCTGGCGAGGCGGAGATTCGCATTTTGCTGCTCGAGGGGGCGGGATCCCCTCGGGGTCCCCTCGAGCGAGGCGGAGTTTGGGCGTGAGGGCGGCGCATCCCCGTGGGTTGTTGTTGGGCCGTGTTGAGCCGTTGGGCTGCGTGATTTTGTATGCGCAGGCCCAAAGGTTCCTGGAGGCAGCCTTTTTGCGCTTTTTTGGGTGATTACCCCGAAGATTAAGGGACCCCTAATTACGGTCCCCGACAAACACGCTGGGGATCTTCTGGCCCGACGAAGTTGTTGAAGCCGATGGATCCTTCCTGTCTTGATCCCTCTACAGGGATTGCTTTCGAGAAGAAGGTACGATCCCTTTGGGGTTCCTCAGTCTCTGCCTCTCCTCCGGACGAAGCCTCGTCGTTCTGGCTTCTTGCTACTTTCAGTCGTTCTCGTTTTCGCCTCGATGCTTCTTCTGTTGGAGTAATCCTCCAGTCCATGCTGGGAGGAGTGGCAGCAGATTTTGCTGTGGTTGAGTTGGTCTTGAAGTCTACAAGCTAGGATCTTTTGCAGATCTTCATTTTAAAGTTTTCTTTCATCTGTGGAATGAGATGGGAGTTACGCGTGCTAGAATTGCTGCCACCTCTCTGATCAAGGCCCAGTTTTTGCTTGGACTCCTGTTAAATCAAAAAAGTTGAAGAAATCTTTTGCTGAGGTGGTTCGATCTTCTGGTGCACGACCCACTCGTTTAGGGCAAGTTCATCAATCAGTGTTCTCTCGGCTGGATTTAAAAAATGTGCATGATTCCTCTTTGCGTGTTCATCGTGGTCAATTCAATGAGCGCGCAAATTTCTCAGGTTAGAATAAATTTTCAAATGTTTCTGCTTTTAATGAGGGCCAATTCAAGGATCGTTCAAATAGGGCTGTAAATGCAAAAGGGGCTGCTTCTGGGGTTTTTAATGTCCAGTTGTCTAGAGCTAATTTGGTCCCTTTAGGGCCCAACCCAAGATCTTTCTTGGGCCGTCGCACTTGCTCACGCTGCCTTTCTAACAAACATTCTAGGCCAGCCTGTCACAACAGAATTCGATGCGCCATTTGCTTTCGCCTGGGTCACATAGCAGCTCTGTGTTCTTTCCCCCTAGGTTCCCGGGCCTCTCTTTGGGCAGCCAGACACCTTCCTTTCCAGGCCCGCCAGATTGGGGGACTCAAGACTTTACACGGTGGTTTAGGCAGCACACCCCTTTGACAGGTGGGGTCGGTTGCAGTGGCCCACCAACCTTTCAGTCTTGGGGTGAATTTGCAGAGGTGATTCTAAACACAGTGCAGCAGCTCCCTTCTAGAGGTGGAGCCTTCCATCCCCCCCCCCCCTTCTCCGGGGGAATCGCCTGTGCATACCAAGCTTGGTTTGGGAAGGAGAGCAAAAACCACAACAATCCCGGCACACCATTCTAGCAGAGGATCTCCACAAACCTCTCAGCCTCCACATTCTGCAATCCTTTCCCCAACTTGTACTGCTCAGCCGCTGGTAGGAGAAACAGTAACTCCGGCGACCGGCGAGAGGAGGCAGCAAGAGTCAGCGATGGCGTATCAATTCGTGGACCCAACTCCTTTCATCCCAAGGGGATTCAATCGGGTCATGGTTCCTGGCAGGAAGCCAATGTCAAGGGTTTTCTTCGGTCCGGCTGCTAAAGGAAACCTTGACCTCGCCATCGCAACGATAGAGCCTCTCCCTCGACATCAGGTATCGTTCACCGGAATCCGCGACATTCTTGATGAGTTCTTAAGGCACCACATGCGCATCGCTTATCGGTCAATCCAGCCCTACCCTCTAGGCCAAGCATATGTTAGGCTAAATATGTATCATGATAGGGACCAACTGATACATAACAGCCCTCATCAGCTTGGTAATTTCAATATTTCATTTGTGGAGCATGATAAGGGCAGGAACAATAAGTTTGTGCATCTCAATTATGAAGTTTGGTTGATGTTCTTGGGATTTAATGTTGATTACTGGTCAGACCATCACGTGACAAAAGTGCTAGGGGATCATGGGCAGTTGATTGCATGGGAGGAGGATCCCAATCATTTGGCACGTGTTCTAGTGAAGGCAAGAGTGGTGGCTTTGGAAGAGATTCCTCAGTTTGTAGTAGGCTCTGATGGACCAGCATTTGAAGGTGAATCTTGGACTATTCAAACAGAAATCATTCAAGCAAAAATGCTAGGTGGGCAAGCTGCTGATGAGGAGCAACCTCCAAATGATCCAGATGACATTCAGCCAGAGCTTTTTGACTTCTTTGGGTTTGGGCAGCCAGGCAATGGGCCTCCAGCAGAACCAGAAGGTGAAGATGGTGGTGAGGGAGATTGGGGGCTTTGGCCACAAGGCCTTGCAGCCCAACAAGGAAATGATCAATTGGAACAGGCTCAACAGAATGCCCAAGGACTGAATGCAGGTGAGGGTCAGCAAGGGATACAAGTTCAGGCTTTTCTAGAATTAAATGACCTCATACAGCCCCTAGTTGGGGAAGGAGGTCTTGACCTGAATCTTCCTTTGGCTGCAGATGAAAATGATCTAGGGGCACTGGAAGAATTGGTTCAGGAGGCAAACATAGAAGTAGGACCAGAACAGCCAAACAATGCAAATGAGATCCCTGCAAATGTCATTGACATGGATTCAGATGACTCAGTTAACATGAACATGGAAGAAGACCCAATCAATCTGCCGAATCAGAATGGACCATTAATTCCACTGGAAAATGGCATGCCAATTCAGTTCATCCCTGACCTGGAGATTCAAGAACATGAGTTAATGGACAACTTTCCTTTAGAAGAGTTGGAAGGATTTAATGAGGAACCTGAACAAGAGCAAGAGCAAGAGCATTCAGAACCAATGGACCTGCAGTTGGGCTTTGTTCAGCTCCCAGAAATGCAGGTTGATCCTGTTTTCCAGTCTTTTATGCAGCAACAAATCTATAAACAACACCCTGATGCAGTGAGGCTGTGGGCAAAATATTTAACACCAGGAGTTGGTGACAAGATGGTTAAAATACCTGGGATATGGGCAGATTTTTTTACCCAGATGCTATTGCATCCCGAGGGTTTCAGTTGGGCCAAAAGATTCATTTCTTCAGCAGCACTTGAGTGTTTTGGACCTCATGAGCATTCTGTCCCATTTAAGATACCTGATGGATGCCCATCCACAAGACCAGGGATGCTTTAATAAGCCAGGCAACTTCAAACAGCCACCTGAAAGTAATTTGGATGTTCTGGTGCAGAAAAATGAGGACAAAGGAGCTTCACCTCTCTCTGATAGGAAAGGAAAGAAGCCTATGGATGAGGAGCAGTCCCCACTCACCCCTCCAGAGAGGCTCTGTAGCAGAGTCAGATCCTCCCCGGGTCCATGGTCTAAAACCCTTTTATCTCAAGCTTTGTCAGGACAGATAGAAGGAGGAGTTAGGGAAAGTGAAGTGAGACGCAGCATAAGGAAAAAGAAGCAGCTTAAGGGCTACAAAAACTCTCCATGTACAGACAAGGGCTGCCTTGGCTGTACTATGACTCCACCCACCCTCACTCCATCTGTCATTAGAAATCTTGGATCAACTTTTTGTAGCATTGATGAGACTAAGCTTACAGACAAGATACTTACTTCGAAGAAGCCTAAGCCTGTTGCAGCCACTGGAGGGAGAAAGCAGCAGCAGAAAAAAGAAAAAACTCCTGAAACAATCAATGACAATGCAAACCCAAAGTCAAAGAAAAAGCCCAAGAAGGGAGATCAGTGAAAGGATCAGCAGGCCAGTGATGGAAGATGAAGCAGCAGTGGTTTTTTTTGTTAGGAAATTTAATTTTTCCTTTTGGCATCTTTTGGGAGACTGTAATTTAAATGTCTCTCTATCTGGGAGGCTCACTATGTTTACTCTTGGGCTTGGTCCTTTTTATTGGCTCTCATGCTATGCATGTATGGCTAGTCAACTTTATCACTCTCTTTTAAATGGATACAAGTAGAACCTGGAAAATCTTATGCTGGAATGTTAGAGGTATAAATTCAGAAGCTAAATGGGATGCAGTCAGAAATAGAATAAGAGAAAGTGCCTGCGAAATTGTTTGTATTCAGGAAACAAAAAAGGAAGTGCTAGATTTGCAGTTCATAAAGAAATTCTGCCCACCCCAATTTGACAGATTTGAATACCTGCCATCAGTGGGTGCATCAGGGGGTATTGCAACTATCTGGAAGTCAAGTAGCTTTGAAGGATCCCTTGCATTTGTCAATGAATTTTCTCTTTCAGTAGATCTGCGTTCAAAGTTCAATGACTCTGAAATTGTACTAACAAATATTTATGGCCCATGTACTCATGATAGAAAGTTGGAATTTACAACCTGGTTAAAGAACATCCAGATGCCAGAGGGTATAGATTGGATTGTAATGGGGGATTTTAATCTTATAAGGGGTCCAGAAAACAGAAACAAGCAAGGTGGAGACATTCAAGAAATGCTACTTTTCAATGAAGCCATCAGTGCACAGTCTTGGACTGAAATCCCACTTCGAGAAAGATTGTTCACCTGGTCCAATAAACAACCTTCTCCATTGCTAGAAAAAATGGACTGGGCATTCACATCTAGCTCTTGGCCACTCAACTATCCCAACACCTCTGCTTGGCCTTTGGTAATGGAGCCCTCTGATCATGTTCCCATGGTGGTGCACATTGGAACTGACATACAAAAGGGAAGGAATTTTAGATTTGAGAATTATTGGATGGAACATGAACACTTCTTCCAAATAGTCCAACACGGTTGGTCTTTACCAACAAATCAGTCAGACAAATCATCACAGCAAAATTCAAAAATCTGAGAAGGGTGCTTAGAGTTTGGAGGGCTCATATATCTAGTCTTGAGAAAAACATTGAGAATATGAAAATGGTCATTTTCTTCTTGGAATTAATGCAGGAATTTAGAGATTTGTCAGTGGAAGAATTGTCGCACATACAAAAGATTTGGGCCAGTGTAGAATTGGATGCATGACTCTTGTTGGACTATGATTGTAATAACATTATCTATTCTTTATAGATAGGTGTCAACACTGTATGTAAGGAAATATTCTCATACTTAATGGATGAAGAATATACTGGAGCAAGATTTGAAAACACACATTCAGGATACATTATGATCCTAGTGACTGAACTTGGGATCGGCAACATAATTTGAAATTTGAAGAGGGTTACTCAATTGTTCAACAAATTAATATATGTGGCAATAAGCTGGTGCTTTCATTATGATTTATGAAGCAGTGCTACTTGGTTAACACATTCAAGTGAGGAAAGTTGAAAGAACAACAGTAAGGTACCTTTATTCAGAGACGACTGATGTGCTAGTCTGTGTATTACAACACTGCAATGAACAACAAGACCAAAGATTCAGGAGTTTCTACCCCTGATATCAAGATGTGAAAAAAGATTGGTAAATACATCAATGTACCTATCACAGGCTGGGAAGCTACAATTGACAAACTCAGTGTTTACCTCACTACCCACCTTTTTTATTTGCACTTTCAAAATGCACAAAACAGTAATCAGACAAGTGGATAAGTATAGAAAACATTGTCTCTGGAGAGGGTCAGACATAAATGCAAGGAAACTAATGGGGGATTTTAATCTTATAAGGGGTCCAGAAAACAGAAACAAGCAAGGTGGAGACATTCAAGAAATGCTACTTTTCAATGAAGCCATCAGTGCACAGTCTTGGACTGAAATCCCACTTCGAGAAAGATTGTTCACCTGGTCCAATAAACAACCTTCTCCATTGCTAGAAAAAATGGACTGGGCATTCACATCTAGCTCTTGGCCACTCAACTATCCCAACACCTCTGCTTGGCCTTTGGTAATGGAGCCCTCTGATCATGTTCCCATGGTGGTGCACATTGGAACTGACATACAAAAGGGAAGGAATTTTAGATTTGAGAATTATTGGATGGAACATGAACACTTCTTCCAAATAGTCCAACACGGTTGGTCTTTACCAACAAATCAGTCAGACAAATCATCACAGCAAAATTCAAAAATCTGAGAAGGGTGCTTAGAGTTTGGAGGGCTCATATATCTAGTCTTGAGAAAAACATTGAGAATATGAAAATGGTCATTTTCTTCTTGGAATTAATGCAGGAATTTAGAGATTTGTCAGTGGAAGAATGGATATTGTGTTTCTTCTTAGTTTGTTGGAGGCATTGGCATGAAAAAACTTGGTTCCCTCGTCTCCAAGCTTGACCCATTTTATTGTGCCTCGTTGTTTCCAGTAGATTATTTGCTGTAGTAACAGTGATTCTAACTTTTCAGCCAAAATGCTTTTAAAGTTCCATTCTTCCACTGAAAAAAAGGGCGTACCCAGTGCCGTAGGCTTCCCCCAGACCCTGCACGGTGCGGGAAGCCTACGGCACTGGGTACGCCCTTTTTTTTCAGTGGAAGAATGGAACTTTAAAAGCATTTTGGCTGAAAAGTTAGAATCACTGTTACTACAGCAAATAATCTACTGGAAACAACGAGGCACAATAAAATGGGTCAAGCTTGGAGACGAGGGAACCAAGTTTTTTCATGCCAATGCCTCCAACAAACTAAGAAGAAACACAATATCCTGTTTGAAAGATCCACAAGGACACACACATGTAAATCATGCAGAAAAGGCAAAGCTCCTATGGGACACATTCAGAGAAAGGCTAGGACAAACTGAGCAAGCAGAAATGTTATTTCTCTTAGATCAACTTTTTCAGAGAGCAGAGGGTTTGGATTACATGACAGAGCCATTTACAACAGAAGAAATAGACCTAGTGGTTCAGTCCTTACCTTCAGACAAATCTCCAGGACCTGATGGCTTTAATACAGATTTCATGAAAAGATGTTGGCAGATCATAAAATGGGACTTTTACCAGCTCTGTTTTGCATTTCAAAGGGGTGAGGCCTGCCTTAGAAGCTTAAATGGCTCATATATCTCTCTGATTCCTAAGATGGATTCTCCACAAGGGCCTCGGATTTCAGGCCTATCTCCCTACTGAATATCTCAATGAAAATAATTACAAAGCTCCTGGCAAATAGGCTTCAGTCAGTAATTGTGCAGCTCATCCATAGGAATCAGTATGGATTTATTCAAAACAGAACAATCCAGGACTGCCTTGATTGGTCATTTGAATACTTATACCAATGCCAACAATCTAGAAAAGAGATAATAATTCTGAAATTAGATTTTGAGATGGCTTTTGACAGAGTAGAGCACAGTTCAATCTTGGACATCTTCAAGCATAAGGGGTTTAACAACACTTGGCTAAAGTGGATAGAGAATATACTCAGCTCAGGGACATCGATCATCTGTTCTCTTAAATGGAGTACCTGGAAAAACCTTCCATTGCAGATGAGGGGTTAGGCAGGGTGATCCACTATCACCTTTGCTCTTTGTGATGATAGCAGACTTACTTCAGACCCTTTTGAATAAAGCAAAACAGATGAATTTGTTGAAGCTACCAATTAATTTAACACACTGCCAGGATTTCCCCATCCTCCAATATGCAGATGACACACTAATTTTCATGGAAGGGTGTGCACAACAGCTTGTCTTTTTAAAGAGTTTATTGGCTGCTTTTGCAATTGCAACTGGATTGAAAGTCAACTACTCAAAGTCAATGATGGTACCATTGAACGTGAGTGAAGATAGACATTCTCACCTAGCTCAAACATTTGGTTGTGCAAAAGGCTCCTTGCCTTTCACTTATCTTGGTTTACCACTGGGAACAACAAGACCAAAGATTCAGGAGTTTCTACCCCTGATATCAAGATGTGAAAAAAGATTGGTAAATACATCAATGTACCTATCACAGGCTGGGAAGCTACAATTGACAAACTCAGTGTTTACCTCACTACCCACCTTTTTTATTTGCACTTTCAAAATGCACAAAACAGTAATCAGACAAGTGGATAAGTATAGAAAACATTGTCTCTGGAGAGGGTCAGACATAAATGCAAGGAAACCACCAAAAGCAGCTTGGGAAATGGTGTGTTTGCCTAAGTCAGAAGGTGGATTGGGAGTGATAAGACTGCAAACCCAAAATGAGGCTCTGCTGCTAAAAAATCTTCATAAGTTTTTTAACAAGGCTGATCTACCCTAGGTACACTTGGTGTGGAACTGCTACTATAGCAATGACACATTGCCTGCCATAAGGACAGTGAGATCCTTGGTGGAGAGACATGCTCAAACTCATCACAACCTTCAAGTGTATTGCTGCACCTACTGTTTTGAATGGAGCCTCATGCTTTCTCTGGCATGATCAATGGAATGGAACAGTACCAAGCCAAGTCTATCCTGAGCTCTTTTCATTTGCACGAGTGCAAAACATTACTTTACACAGAGCAAGAAATACAACGGAACTGGACTACTTATTTCACTTGCCAATGTCAGAAGAGGCATTTCAACAGTTACTACAACTCGCAGCAGCTTTGGAAGACCTACCAGACACAGATGAAAATGACCAGTGGAATTATATTTGGGGAAATAATGCCTTTTCTTCAAGAAAGGCCTACAAGCATCTCATGGGACATAGAGACATACACCCGGGATTTAAATGGATATGGAAATCGGCAGTCCAATACAAGCACAAGGTATTCTTCTGGTTGCTTTTAAAAGACAGACTAAGCACGCGAAACTTATTGAGAAGGAGGAATATGGAATTGCAGTCTTATAATTGTGTCCTGTGTCTACATCCTCATGAAGAAACGGTGGAGCACTTATTTATTCACTGCCCGTTCGCACAGGATTGCTGGGACCTGGTATTGGTACATGTCTCAGGCTTAGATCCTTTTGACACACTGATCTCATTCAGAACTCAGCTCAATGTTACATTCTTCATGGACATAATCATTTTGATGTCTTGGTGCATCTGGATGGCTAGAAATGACTTAATCTTTAATAATATCCAGCCAAGTTTAGCAGCAGTTTCAGCTCGCTTCAAAAAGGAATTTGCTCTGGTTGTTCTTCGAGCAAAAGAGTCCCTTCGCCCTCAAATGAGTTCATGGATAGTTTCGATGTTGTAATCTTTCTTATCTTCTTTGTTTCCTTCTTTGTTTCGTGAACTCTCTTGTATGCTGAACTTCGTTTTGCTTATTTAAATATATAATCAGTAGGGGAGTTCCCCTCCTGTTCCTCAAAAAAAACGTGGGGTGGAAGCCACTTGAAGCAGTGAGCTGCTAGGGAGAGCACTCCTTGGATTGTGCCTAACACTGCAGAAGGAACATTTTAGTAGTGATGATAGTGAAGATAAAGTGCCATGCCTAACTTTTAGACTAAACGATGAGCACAATGTGGTGCCGCGTACTCTGTAATTGAAATACTACACTGGCATTCTCAGTAAATTGACCAGAAATACCAGGAATTAGTGGACACTAGAAACGAGGTGTGACGTTGTCGCACATACAAAAGATTTGGGCCAGTGTAGAATTGGATGCATGACTCTTGTTGGACTATGATTGTAATAACATTATCTATTCTTTATAGATAGGTGTCAACACTGTATGTAAGGAAATATTCTCATACTTAATGGATGAAGAATATACTGGAGCAAGATTTGAAAACACGCATTCAGGATACATAATGATCCTAGTGACTGAACTTGGGATCGGCAACATAATTTGAAATTTGAAGAGGGTTACTCAATTGTTCAACAAATTAATATATGTGGCAATAAGCTGGTGCTTTCATTATGATTTATGAAGCAGTGCTACTTGGTTAACACATTCAAGTGAGGAAAGTTGAAAGAACAACAGTAAGGTACCTTTATTCAGAGACGACTGATGTGCTAGTCTGTGTATTACAACACTGCAATATTCTGAATCATTGCTCGTGAATCTTCGATAATTTCAGTGTGAAGCAGGGGAGATAAGCAGCATGTAAAGCAGGAGAAAGAAGGATTGTATGAAGCAAACATGGATCCTCTGTCCAGAGCATGCAAAGCTTTTAAGGTTATCATTATCATGATGTAATTCTACACAAAAATGATGTGGCTTCACACCTGAAGACGCAAAGAGGAGTTTAGGACTGGATTAGTACAAAAAGAAAACTGAATATATGTGTTGTTCTTGTCAATGCAAATACCAGTAACAGAATTACTGATCTGGTTCTACAAAATTGTCTTGGTGAACATGGTAAACCAACCTTTTAAGAATCAAGCCGACAAATATTATGAACTGAAACTGTATCATGGAAAATTGCACCGACTCATATAATAGTTTTACTTCAGAGGACAACAAGTTAAGCAGTTATACAAGCAGCTATCCGTCTCGAATCAGCAAAGGGACCTCGGCGAGCTCCATCAGCGCTTAAGACAGGTGCAGGATAGGAGGACCACAACGCCGGGCATTTCTGCTTGCCGGCGAGTTAGGGCCGCTGTCGCCATTGCAGTGGCGACGAAGGAGCTCGCGTTGCCGGGACTCGATCGGAGACGCGGGTGGCGCGGTGGATGGCGGATCCATCGCATAGTGCCCCTTTCGGTGCCGAGCCCTGGCAAGACGACGAGGCGCGGGCCAAGGGAAGCCGGCGGCGCGGTGGGTGGAGGGCGGTGCACCGGGTGGAGGATGAGGTCCTCGCTGTTCGTGAGGAATTGGGAGGGTCGGGTTCGTGGACTAACGGGTGTGAGATGTGCGGTGACCCGGATCGAACGGCCAACCTTGAGTAGTTGCCGGATCATACGGTGGTCAGATTAGCGGGCGACGTGGATATCGCGCCCGCTTGCGGAATGGCCCGCTTGCTGAAGGCCATTGGTGTAACATCCCTAAAATTTACCTTAGGATTTGTTGAATGTAAAAATGAGGATTTAAAAATTTATGGTGAATTGTTGTGCATGCAAACAAACATATAGGATTGTTCTCTAATTGCCCCCTTTGCTCTTAGGCAAATTTAAAATTATTTAAAAATAATTTGAAGTGCTAAGGATTAAATAGTTTGATTTGGCTCTTAGTGGTTTTGTTGGTTCTTTGGTTGGATTTGAATTCAAATCTTAAATTTGAATTCAAATCAAAAGCTAACATAAAAGAAAAACAATCTAACCTATCTGGGCCCTAACTAACCTAATCAGCAAAGTCGGCCCGCTAACCAAGTCTGGAAAACCACCCCGAGCAACCGACCGCAGCCCAGCCAGCCGAGCCGAGCCGGCCTGCTCTCTTCCCCGCTCGCAGTCCAGTAGGCCCAGCGGCCCAGCCCAGCCGATCGCCGCGTCGCCTCCGCGTCCCCGCTCTCTCTCGCTGACCTTTGGCCCCACCTGTCAGCTTTATCTCCTTCCTCCGCCTCTCTTCCCCGCGCCCGACGTCTCTCTCTCTCTACTGAGCTCGCCCGTGACCGCCAAGCCTATCCCATCGCGCCCTTGGTGGCCCGTTGCGATGGTGACGCATGTCCGTGGGTGCGGAGCACCTCCATCTCGCCGTCCGCTCCACTAAACCCTAGCGCGGCCGCCCTATAAAACCCCTGCCTTGATCTCTTCCTTCCCCTAGCCGCCGCCGCCCTTCGGGGTTTCTTCCTTTGCAAGCCGAGAGGGAGAGAGAGGGAGGAGCCAGGAGAAGGGAGAAGGGAGTTGAGAAGAAGAGGAAGGCCGAAGCCGACGCAGAGCGCCGCGCCACCGCGGCGCCGCCGCACGTGGAGACGCCGGAGAGGAGCCGGACCCGGGATGCCGTCGAGCCGTCGTCGTACCGCACAGCCTACCCCGAGTTGCTGCGATCCTCTACTCGACCCAAGGTGAGCCGACACCGCCGCTCCCCTTTCCTTCCCCAACTCCGGCCATGTCTCCACCGCACCGCTGTTGCTAGCCTCCTCTGGGACCCAACCTTCGAGCTGTGGCCGTCTCTCTGCAGGACCTCGTCGCGCCGCTATCGCACCCGCAAACAGTCGTCGCCCTTGCCAATCCTTGGCCGCCGTGGCCGCCGCACGCCGGGGATGCCCGTGTCGCGCGTGCGCGCCATGGCCGCGTCGCGGGCAAGCCGAGAGCTTCCCCCCGCGCGCGCGAGCCACAAGCCGCAGCCAAGGTTCTGTCTCTTATACACATCTAGA
>OAMR01000076.1:245317-258250 GCA_900205405.1 Echinochloa crus-galli | reverse complement strand
AAAATAATTTGAAGTGCTAAGGATTAAATAGTTTGATTTGGCTCTTAGTGGTTTTGTTGGTTCTTTGGTTGGATTTGAATTCAAATCTTAAATTTGAATTCAAATCAAAAGCTAACATAAAAGAAAAACAATCTAACCTATCTGGGCCCTAACTAACCTAATCAGCAAAGTCGGCCCGCTAACCAAGTCTGGAAAACCACCCCGAGCAACCGACCGCAGCCCAGCCAGCCGAGCCGAGCCGGCCTGCTCTCTTCCCCGCTCGCAGTCCAGTAGGCCCAGCGGCCCAGCCCAGCCGATCGCCGCGTCGCCTCCGCGTCCCCGCTCTCTCTCGCTGACCTTTGGCCCCACCTGTCAGCTTTATCTCCTTCCTCCGCCTCTCTTCCCCGCGCCCGACGTCTCTCTCTCTCTACTGAGCTCGCCCGTGACCGCCAAGCCTATCCCATCGCGCCCTTGGTGGCCCGTTGCGATGGTGACGCATGTCCGTGGGTGCGGAGCACCTCCATCTCGCCGTCCGCTCCACTAAACCCTAGCGCGGCCGCCCTATAAAACCCCTGCCTTGATCTCTTCCTTCCCCTAGCCGCCGCCGCCCTTCGGGGTTTCTTCCTTTGCAAGCCGAGAGGGAGAGAGAGGGAGGAGCCAGGAGAAGGGAGAAGGGAGTTGAGAAGAAGAGGAAGGCCGAAGCCGACGCAGAGCGCCGCGCCACCGCGGCGCCGCCGCACGTGGAGACGCCGGAGAGGAGCCGGACCCGGGATGCCGTCGAGCCGTCGTCGTACCGCACAGCCTACCCCGAGTTGCTGCGATCCTCTACTCGACCCAAGGTGAGCCGACACCGCCGCTCCCCTTTCCTTCCCCAACTCCGGCCATGTCTCCACCGCACCGCTGTTGCTAGCCTCCTCTGGGACCCAACCTTCGAGCTGTGGCCGTCTCTCTGCAGGACCTCGTCGCGCCGCTATCGCACCCGCAAACAGTCGTCGCCCTTGCCAATCCTTGGTCGTCGTCGCCGCCGGCCGCGCACCAGAGCGCGCCGCGCGCGTCCGCGTCCACGCCTGAACCAGCCACACGCAGGGCCACACGGAGTCGCCACATGCACAGCCATAGAGGATCCCTATAGCCACAGCCAGATCCCATGAACCCGGCCTACCGTCAACCCTTCTCCCGTCTCACCGTGGACCGCGACCACCGAGCCGAGTCCATACACCTCGCGTTCGTGGGCCGACAGCCCAGTCTTGTTGGGCCGGCCCAGCGCTTTCGGCCCAATTCTAGCCCGGCATCTTTTATTCTTTTTCTTTTTCCTTAACTGCGCTGACAACCCGGCCCCACACATCATAGAGAGGATTAGGCTGAGCAGTGGGCCCCACTGACTGCTGAACCCGCTGACCGTTGACTGGGCCCACGATGACGTCAGCATAGGGCTGACCCCACTGATGACGTCAGCGAGATGTCATGCTGATGTCAGCAGGCTGATTTATGCTGTTTTTCTTTTTCAGAAATTATTTAATATTTTTAGAAAATGATTTAAACTTAGAAAATTCATAATAAATCAACCGTAGCTCAGAAAAATATGAAACCAGTTTCTATATTTTTCTAAAATCATGATCTACGTGTTAGTGTAGAGTTTGGTGTTCTTTGGGTCTTCTTTCCTTGTTGTCTTGGTGTTTCTTTGCTAGTAGCCGCGTCTTATTTATTTTCCGCAATCCCACGAGCTCTAGAGAGCCAGGAGGAGCCGGACCACTTCGACAACTGCTTTGACGAGGAAGAAGACTTTTGCCCAGGTTCACGCCTGACCAATCTCTAAAATACCTATTAGACATGCAAACTAGTATGCTAGCGCTTTACTTTAATTGCATGATGAGCCTGGACTGCCTTTTCTTATATCCTGTTACCTTGCCATCCTATTATCCACTGAATGATATATGCTATGCTATGCATGAGTTGGGATGGTTATGATCTGATACTCTTGGCATGAGTTGTGGGTGGTATGGGTGACGTAGTGCAGCTAGGCGGTGTAAGCGAGTGATAATAACCCGATCGTTTGATTGGGGTGCTTGGGGGCTGCACTCGGGCAGTCCCTACGGAGTACCTGTTGCGGGTACATGGTTACTGTGGTTACTTTTGAGGAGTTGGGCAGCTATACCTATAATGGGTGCCGATAGCGGACTGTTACGGCGGATCGCATTTTGATGCTGATACTCGCTTTTCCGACAATTAAGGACTGTTTCGATAACGGCTTTCAGTGGGAATTACAGTGCTCACTGTCTACCCAGAATGGGGAGGGTTCCAGCAAGCCTACTTAGTGCGGTGTCAGACCTGTAGGAGATTCGAGTTTAATATGTGTAAGGGGGACTCGTTGCGGCGTACTCTCCCTGATTTACAACTGCCCCCGACTGGCCCCGGTGGGAAGGTTTCACGACCCTGGGGTAGCTATTAGCTCAGATTGTTTCCCGAGCCCAGGGAGACAGTATGGCACTGTTACGTTTTAGGGTCTTTGCTGTGGGCTGTGTCTCTAGACGGCTCATTACCGTCTGCAGCCCGGATGGTTCCAGGAGCGCAACCTCTGCAGAGTGAAAACTATACGTATAGCCGTGTCCACGGTTATGGACGACCTTTCTGATATCGTCTAGATTAGCTCGGGATTCTGCTTTCTTACCTCTACCTTGGATGGTTATGAGAGATTGGTCCAGCGTTGCTGATGAGACAAGGTGGGGAGGGAGCTCACCGAGTCAAATAGTGAGTGCAAGGTGTTGGAGGATGATGATTGCGGGAACCTCCTGTGGCAGGATGAGCCCGATGTGGTTGTGAGCTGTTGGCTGGTTTGGGGAGTGTGATCTCTGGTGAGATAAGGTGCTGGTGATGAGATGAACTTGGGTTTTTTGCTGCTGCGCATAGGAAACCCCGGCTTATACCCTTGAATACTTTTATTACTAGTTAGGCCACTTTAAAGCTTGCTGCAAATATGGTTGGTGACGTGGACCTGTCCCGATTCCTTGGGGACAGACTTTGGGTACACAGGTGAAGACTCCGACCGAGAGTTTGTAACACCCTAAAATTCATCACAATTAAATTGTAGCAACCCTCTACATTTTTCTAGGATTTATTAAGGCTTAAATAAATTTTCTAGGATTTAATTGGAATTTCTAGCCTTTTTATCAATTTAAATATCACAAGCACATGGACCCTCATATATGGGATCAGAGTGAAAAGGTGGACATGATAGAGAATGAATTATTGACCAGACCATTCTCTGAGGAAGAAATAAAAAAATCTGTTTTCTCTATGGAAACAAATACTGCCCCTGGACCTGACCACATATAAGCAGAGTTCGTTTTTGCCCCTCCAACTCTTGGCCCGGTCCAAGTTTGCCCCCTCTACTTCTTTCTTTTCTTCTCCCGGTTCGATTCTTTTTCCCCAACCCAATTTCTCTTTCGGCCCAGCGCCGGCCCGCTCCACTTTTCTCTCTCTCTCTCTCTCTCTCTCTCTCTCCCTCTCGCCGACAGGTGGGCTCCACCTGTCAGCTTCTTCCTCCTCCCCCGTCGCCGACCCGGACTCTGCCCCGAGTCCGAGCTCGCCGTGCCGCCGAGTCCTTCTCCCTCACGCGCGCCGAGGCCGGTTCCCGCACCTATAAAACCACTGTCGTCGTTGCTCAAAAATATTTCAATTTAGGTCCTGTTTTCTTCTGTTTTAGCCCCTGCAAGTTTTAAAATTGCGCCCGAGGTCTAAGTTTTGTCTTTTTACATGAAAACCCTCGAGTTTTTATATAAAATTATGTTTTAGCCCTCGGATTTTCGCAGTTTAGCCCCTGGAACTTTTAAAACTTTGCCAGCAAGTCCCTGAACCTTAGAAAAGCCATATCTTTTGCGTTTTAACTCCGATTTTAGTGATTCTTGCGCTCACACGTTCGTTGTAACGAGTAGATTAGTTTTGTGCTGTTGATTTCTTATGTTGGAATTGTTTGGTGTACTGTTTCTTATTTGTTGTATTGTTTCCTTGCATGTGAATGTGTGATGCGATTACGAAACGACCAGTTCGAGGATTTCTCTGAAGAACCAACTGTTGGAGAAGGATTTGAGAAGCAACAGAGTTGGGAAGAAGGCAAGTGTATTATGTCATGCAAATGTCCTAATAATTATTAATTTCACCACCCATGCATGTGTCTTAATTTGATGGGTTCCTATTTAAGGATTTGCCTAGCCACTATATTTTCCTGTCCCTGAAACTGGGTTACTTAATTAATTTTGATGGTAGATGATGCTTAGCTTGCTCAACTGGGATTGGTTAAATGAACCCCTACTCTATGTTCCATATACTCTTTTAAATAATTAATTGGCAAGATCATATCTTTTTAATTGGAACATGGAGAACCACCCAAGAAAACAGTACAACCATGAGTGCCATGTGGCTCTGGCTTTGACTGACTAATTAGGTGCTCTGGTTTATGGTAGCTTTACTCGAAAGGGGCATGGGGGGCGGCGGTTGACGGGGTATAGCTCGGTCCTCTTGAGCTGTGGGCTTTGGTAAGAGACAGACCTCATTAGGGAGGGTTATGCTTTGCTTCTGAACCGGAAACCTTAGCGGGCTATCATTTATTAGAGTGCTTTTGTAAAGGTCTCATAGTGAAACCCAGTATTCGGTCCACGTGGTGTGGGACGGGTGCATGCTTCGGCAATGGGAATCACGGCTTATGGTGAAAGTGTACAACCTCTGCAGAGTGTAAAACTGTTATAACAGCCGTGCTCACGGTCAAGAGCGGCCTGGACCCTTACATGATAATCATACTTGAACATGATCTAAATCGTGGTTATATGAATATGTTGGGAATATGACATTCATTAATTTGTGGGTGGTATATACTTTCATTTGCTAGTAAATAGTTGCTTAATAAAACTTGACCAACTAAAAGTGCTTACAGCAGTATGGTCAGCCAACCTTTTTGCCTCAGCCTTGTATGTCATATTACATTTGCTGAGTACGTCATGTGCTCATACTTGTTGCTTTTCTTTCTTTCTTTTATTGCATCAACTACACCCGGAATGCTGCTCAGATTGGGAGAATTTTGAGGATTTCACCACTGATTTTGAGGAGTTCTAGGCGAGTCTCCCCCAGTCAATGCCTGTGGAGTTGGAGTCACTTTTGCTTCGTTAGATGAACGTTTATTTAAGTCTTCCGCTATGACATTTGAGTCAACTCTGAGATTGTAATAAATGCACTATAATACTCTTTCGTTATGCATGGTTATTGTAATAATTGCACTTTAATACTCTTTCGTTATGCATGGTTATGGATATTCACTTGTGACGTCTACCATATGTGTGTAAACTGATCCTGGCGCACATATGAGATGCATCTGGTTTTGCCTTTAAAACCGGGTGTGACAGAGGTGGTATCATAGCTGTGTTGACTGTAGGACGCAAGCCTAGATAGCAATGGCCATTCTCTAAGGATTATTTTGCTTAACTACTCTTGTTCTATCCATTCTTGGTTTGTTTTGCTATTATTCCTGGTCATTGATAATTGTCTCCTCCTTGATCTTTGTTTTCTGTTCTATCTCACCTGGTTTTGATGTCTTTAGAACTGTTCTCACCCCTTTCTTGCTTAAACCATAGATGGTGTTCACAAGACAAGGTGCTCGTAGATTTGCAAGCACTCTTTCCTCTTTTTCGTCGCATTCGGTGCAAGAAGAGGAACCGGAACCTGAAGAGATGGAAGTAATGGACGAAGAAGTCAACTCAGGAGGGAATGCTCCAGCTGGATCTGAAGGAAGTGAAGGACCACCTCCGCTGCCTGACATGTGGGTAGTGACTTTTCACCACCACGACGGAGGCAACAGTGGGTTCCCGATGCTGCTTCGAATGCTCTTCGAGCGTCTGAACTACCCAGTGGAGATAGAATATTGTGGAAGAAGGAGGACACATCCAAATTACCCAGAGGACTGGGATGTCGCTGTATACATCCGGGAGCCTGATTATGAGTATGGAGGAACCAAAGAGGCTGTAGTGCACCATGCTATCGCCATGAGATCAACTTTCGAAGCTGGAATCCAGGATGCAGTCAGGAGGGCACTTTCTGTGCTTTGTCATGAGGAGGCTGCTGAAGTACGTCACACTGCTTGGGCATATCTTCCTCGAAGGCAGCAAGGCACTCCAACTGGGGTTGTGCCACAACCGCCAGGTGTAAACTCTACACTCAACGTCCAGGTGGCGTTCACCCAGATGCTCAACATGCACGCTGATGACACCACAAGAGAGCTGCAAGAAGTGCGTGAAGAACTCGCTGCTGAACAAAGGAAGAACAAGAGGCTGAAAGCTGAACTCAAGGGAGAAGCACTTCCGCCCTTGGATGAAGATATAGAAGGGTTGATGGGTCATTCACCGCCCAGCTAGACAGTGCTTGGTGGATCGTCTAGTTACTTCACCCATACCTATTAAGATAGGATACCCTCTCTTTTGTTAGTTCAGTACGTTTAGAATCGTTGAAACTCATGCGTAGCATGTAATTTAGTTTGGTTTAAAAGTGTGGTAGAGATGTTTGCTTTTGTGCTAAGTGTGTGATTTGGATCTTTGTAATGATTGAACTTAATTGTGGAGTGATGACCACAATTGAGTAATTATTAAATAAATAAATTTAGTTAGTTTTGGGTTTACCTTGGTCTCTGATCTTAGCCCTTAACTATCACTTTATCCAATTGTACCCCTCATATAAATCATGCTATGCGACAATCTGTTTTCGCTTCTGCATGATATCCTGGTACTGTCCGAATTGTTTCTGGAGCTTCAGAACTCCGTTTGACACAAATCTAGTTGGGTTGGATTAAGGACTTGATAACCTAGGTTCTGAGAATTTTTCGTGATTTTTGGAGGTTCTGGCAGAGAGATATAGTGGTTTTATTGGAGTAACCAGAATCTGTCCCGTGGTCTTGACACAGCTGTCTTGTTTATTTTATACCTCGAGTCACAATACTCCGATGGAGGTGATTCAAGTTGGGTTAGTTTCAGAATTTTATAGTCTAGTCCGACATTCCTAAAACAGCATTCACCACCAGGTATGGATTGTATGAGTATACCTGTTTAATTAGGACGAACAGAATCTGTTTCAGAATTTGGATTGGCCGACGTTGGAAACTCATCTACATTAACTCTTATCTGTTTATGATTTGAGTTATATCTTTTTACCACCCTCTGAACCTCATGTTCCTAACCATCAGATGGTGAACACCAGGTCTAGAAGTGGAGTGGACCAACCACCTGTGAATCGTCAGGGACGTGCCAACCCCAATCCAAATCCTCCGCCAAATCAAGCATCCGTAGTAATGGATCAGATCCTCGCCAATCAGACTCAGATTCTCCAGGGCATGGCTAATACCTTGGCAGCCATGCAAGCACAGAACAACAACAACAATAACAACAACCAGCAGAGAGACAAGCACCGGGAGTTCATGAGTCACAAACCTCCTACCTACTCCCACTCTGCAGATCCACTTGATGCTGATGATTGGCTGAAGACTGTTGAGAAGAAGCTGGATATGGCTCAGTGCAATGACAGGGAGAAGGTCCTGTATGCCTCAGGTCGCTTGGAAGGATCAGCTTCAGATTGGTGGGATGCTTATCTTGCTGCTCATGCCACCCCTGATGCTATCACCTGGCAGGAGTTCAGGACCAACTTCAGGAGCCACCATATTCCTGCTGGTGTCATGAAGCTGAAGAAGAAGGAGTTCCTCTCACTCAAGCAAGGTGGGATGACCGTCAGCGAGTACCAGGATAAGTTCATTCAGTTGTCTCGTTACGCCCCAGATGAGGTGAAGGATGATAAGCAGAAGCAGGAGCGATTTCTGGAAGGATTGATTCCGCCGCTACAATATCAACTCATGTCTCACACCTTCCCAACATTTCAGAAGCTGCTAATTCTGAGTCAGACCGAAGGCGTGACAATGGAGGTTGAGTCTACACTGGAGCAGGAAATTCGGAAGGGTCAGCTTACTGATGAGAAGATAAAGGAAATCAAGGAAACCATGTTAGGTTTTGGTGGGCAAGGGAGTAACTTTGTGCAGAGTCAGGGTCAGCGGTCAGCACCTCCACCTCAGTGTCCAGCATTTCAGCAGAACCGCCAGACCACCCCGGCTCAGACTCCAGTGAAGACTCCTGCACCAGGTAGTGCTCCTACTCCCCGTACCTGCTACATTTGTGGAGATCCCAGCCACTTTGCCCACAACTGTCCTAAGAGGAATGCTCAGACCCCACAGCACCAGAGTGGCAGTGCACCTAGGCAGAATACCCCTCAGCAGCAGAACAGGAATGTGAATCCGACGCCCCAGAGCAACAAGGGCCAGCAAAATCAGATGCGGGGCAAGGTACATGTTGCTGCAGAGTCCGCGCAGGAGGCCCAGGATGTGGTACTTGGTATGTTCCTTGTCAACTCGGCCCCTGCATCGGTTTTATTCGACTCTGGAGCATCTCATTCTTTTATTACTGCTCAGTACGTAGCTAAGTATAATATATCTATGGTCCCTATGAAAAATTCCATGCTAGTTAGCTCACCCGGTGGAAACATGAAAGCCAATTTTATCTGTCCCCGAGTAAACCTGAAAATAGTTGGGGTAGACTTTCCTACTGATCTGATAGTCCTGAACTCTGAGGGAATTGATGTCATACTTGGAATGGGATGGTTAGCTGCTTTTAATGCGGTGATTCAGTGTGCCAAGAGGTCCGTGTTGTTGACTAGCCCTCAGGGAGAGAAGATTGAATTCGGAGCCACACAACCCTCAGCTTCAACTTACTCAGTGAATCAGGCCAGTGGTATTCCTTTGGAGGATATCAGAGTTGTTTGTGAGTTTCCGGATGTCTTCCCAGATGATTTGCCAGGTATGCCACCCGAACGAGACATTGAGTTTATTATTGAGCTTTTACCTGGTACTGCTCCTATTTCTAAAAGACCCTATAGAATGGCTGTTAATGAACTAGAAGAACTTAAGAAACAACTTAAGGAATTGTTGGATAAAGGTTACATTCGTCCTAGTTCTTCACCTTGGGGAGCACCTGTAATTTTTGTGGGTAAAAAGGATGGTACTCTGAGGATGTGTGTGGATTATCGTTCATTGAATGAGGTAACCATCAAGAATAAGTATCCATTGCCCAGAATTTAAGACTTATTTGATCAGCTGAAAGGAGCTAAGGTTTTCTCCAAGATTGACTTGAGATCTGGCTACCATCAGTTGAGGATCAGGCGTTCCGACATTCCTAAAACAGCATTCACCACCAGATATGGGTTGTATGAGTATACTGTGATGTCGTTTGGATTGACAAATGCACCCGCCTACTTTATGTACCTGATGAACAGCATTAGCTGCGGCAGACCTTGAAATTGATGTCGTACATGCTATTGATTGTATTGGCTAAACCATGTGTGTACCTACTTTTATCTTGTATATCATGATCTGTAGTATTGACCCTTTAAAAGCAATCTCAACATAATATACCGTTATGATCTGCTACAGGCTCTTGGATTTCCAATGCCTTCGTTTGCCCACTTGTCAGTTATTCTGTCTCCTGACAGTCAAAATGTCATGGAGCTACATCTATGGGGCAGTCAAAATTGTCCCCCTTTTTTTTAATTCCTGTACACTTGGGGTGTCTCTATATTTGGAGTACATATTAAAGTGTTATATATGCCAAAGCATCAACACACTATTTGGTTTCAGTAGTGGTTCCTTTTGAGAGTTACTATGGTAAGCATAAAAAATCTACCAAGAATAGAGCAACTAGGATTATATGCTATCTGAAAAGCTACTTTTTAGGAAAACACTAATTTTTGTGTACACAATTGTGTTTAGGAAGCTGCCGAGCTTTTGAAGGATGGTATTCATCTCCTTGCCACGTACTACGGTGGATACACAATGCAGGGGCACGGTGCCGGCTTCGTCACCGGGAGCAGCACTGCCGCACCTAAAGGATACCTTCTGCGGGAGGGTGGCCGAGGTCTGTGATGCCAACCTTCTATGCTGGCTCCGCCATCAGGTACACATGTCTGTCAGGTTGTTCAATTTTAGATGGTGGAAATCCATTTAAATATGTTTGCTTGCTGATTGTATGACAATGATTCCTTTTCTAAAAATATATGGATCTTAAGAATTATATGGTCCCAGGCTCTCATGACTATCGAAACTTGAAAGCCTACTCTGAATTTTTGAAGTTCTAGAGAACTCACCTCTCTCCACTTTGCCTGTCAGGCATGATTCCGGGCCTCTGGCTGTATGAGCTAGATTGAAGTAAGAAAAGCTACTAACTAAACCCCTTGCTCCTGTAATTCCTTTCATATAATCAATTATGCAACATTATGTTTTAGCCCCTGGTTTTTCGCAGTTAAGCCCCTGGAACTTTTAAAACTTTGCCAGCAAGTCCCTGAACCTTAGAAAAGCCATATCTTTTGCGTTTTAACTCCGATTTTAGTGATTCTCGCGCTCACGCGTTCGTTGTAGCGTGTAGATTAGTTTTGTGCTGTTGTTTTCTTCTGTTGGAATTGTTTGGTGTACTGTTTCTTATTTAGTGTATTGTTTCTTTGCATGCGATTGTGTGATGCGATTAGGAAGCGAGCAGTTCGAGGATTTCTCTGAAGAACCAACTGTTGGAGAAGGATTTGAGCAGCAACCGAGTTGGGAAGAAGGCAAGTGTATTATGTCATGCAAATGTCCTAATAACTATTAATTTCACCATCCATGCATGTGTCTTAATTTGATGGGTTCCTATTTAAGGATTTGCCTAGCCACTATATTTTCCTGTCCCTGAAACTGGGTTACTTAATTAATTTTGCTGGTAGATGATGCTTAGTTTGCTCAACTGGGATTGGTTAAATGAACCCCTACTCTATGTTCCATATACTCTTTTTAATAATTAATTGGCAAGATCATATCTTTTTAATTGGAACATGGAGAACCACCCAGGAAAACAGTACAACCATGAGTGCCATGTGGCTCTGGCTTTGACTGACTAATTAGGTGCTCTAGTTTTTGGTAGCTTTACTCGAAAGGGGCATGGGGGGTGGCGGTTGACGGGGTATAGCTCGGTCCTCTTGAGCTGTGGGCTTTGGTAAGAGACAGATCTCATTAGGGAGGGTTATGCTTTGCTTCTGAACCGGAAACCTTAGCGGGCTATCTTTCTAGCCTTTTTATCAATTTAAATATCATATTAAATAATTATTTTAGTCAAAATAAGTTTTTGTTGCATTCATGCTGTTGCATATATTTTTGGTTGCTAGTAAATCATGTTGGAATTAACTTTCGAAGTAGGTGATTATGTGTATCTGAAAGTATCTCCTATTCGAGGTTTGAGAAGGTTTAAGGTGAAACGAAAATTATCTCCTCGTTTCATTGGACCTTTCAAGATTGTTGATAGAAAATGTGAGGTTGCTTATCAATTGGAGTTGCCAGCCAGACTGTCAGATGTGCATGATGTGTTCCATATCTCTCAGCTGAAAAAGTGTCTTCGAGTTCCTAAGGAAGAATTACCCTTGGATGAGTTGGATGTGCAAGATGATTTGACTTATAAGGAATATCCAGCTAAGATTTTGGAAACTGCGGAAAGAGTTACTAGGAGTAAAGTGATTAAGATGTGTAAAGTACAGTGGAGTCACCATGCGGAAAGCGAGGCAACTTGGGAAAGAGATGATGAGTTGATGGCAGAGTTTCCTCAGATTTTCTCTAATCCGTCCGAATCTCGAGGACGAGATTCTCTTTAAGGGAGGTAGGTTTGTAACACCAAGATAAGGCACTGTTGCTTCGGGAGACCTTTAAAGAAAGACTGGGACAGACTGAGGGGACAGAGAATATTTTCTTATTAGAAGAAATTCTTCAGAGAAAGAATTTAGATTACCTAACAGATCCTTTCACCACAGCAGAAATAGACCAAGTGGCAGGTCATTGCCATCAGAAAAGTCACCAGGACCAGATGGATTTGACACAGATTTTGTTCAAAATTGCTGGCATATTATAAAAAATTACTAGAACCTTCAAGCAGAGCAGCTCAGGGCCAGGGCAGAGTTCGTTTTTGCCCCTCCAACTCTTGGCCCGGTCCAAGTTTGCCCCCTCTACTTCTTTCTTTTCTTTTCCCGTTCGATTCTTTTTCCCCGGCCCAATTTCTCTTTCGGCCCAGCGCCGGCCCGCTCCCCTTTTCTCTCTCTCGCTCTCTGTCTCCCTCTCGCCGACAGGTGGGCTCCACCTGTCAGCTTCTTCCTCCTCCCCCGTCGCCGACCCGGACTCCGCCCCGAGTCCGAGCTCGCCGCGCCGCCGAGTCCTTCTCCCTCACACGCGCCGAGGCCGGTTCCCGCACCTATAAAACCACCGCCGCCGTTGCTTTTCCCCTCCAATTGAAGCCGCGCTCGCAAACCCTAGCTGCCCGAGCCGCCATAGCCGCCGCCCGCCATTGCCGGCGATTCGCCGCACTCGTTGCTCGTGGTGGAAGACCAAGATCGCCAGAAGCTTCCCCTCATCATTACGCGTCGATCCCGCCGCTCCTCGTCGTGGTTCGGCCGCCGGAGTCCTGGTTTCGTGTGAAGCCGAGCTCCGCCGCCGCCTTCTCTCGTCGCCGGTCGCCGTCGTCGCCCTTCCGCCGTCAAGAACCCCCGGAGTGAGTTGGCCGTCCCCTCCTCTCTCTTTTCAGCCAACGCTCGTCGCGTTTGGTGACCCGTAGCGTGCTAGCGTGTGTACGCCGGCGATGCGCCGCCGTGGACGCCAACGGCGCCGCCGCTTTTCTTCCCCGCGCCGGCGAGCTTCTGCCTGATCTGATTTGGACCATCAGATCTAGATCCAACGGCCTGGATTAGATCCTGTCCCAAGTCAAACCGATCACTTACCGGTCAGCCGTGGCGAATTTGCTAAAGAGCCCCTGAGTTTTTTGGAAATCAACCCGCGGTCCAGTTTAGCTCAAAAATAATTATGTTTAGGTCCTTTTT
>OAMR01000076.1:213849-244555 GCA_900205405.1 Echinochloa crus-galli | reverse complement strand
TATAATGGTACCCCTCATATAAATCATGTTATGCGACAATCTGTTCTCGCTGCTGCATGATATCCTGGTACTGTCCGAATTGTTTCTGGAGCTTCAGAACTCCGTTTGACGTAAATCCAGTTGGGTTGGATTAAGGACTTGATAACCTAGGTTCTGGGAATTTTTCGTGATTTTTGGAGGTTCTGGCAGAGAGATATAATGGTTTTATTGGAGTAACCAGAATCTGTCCCGTGGTCCTGACACAGCTGTCTTGTTTATTTTATACCCCGAGCCACAAAATTCCGATCGAGGTGATTCAAGTTGGTGACATTCATTAATTTGTGGGTGGTATATACTTTCATTTGCTAGTAAATAGTTGCTTAATAAAACTTGACCAACTAAAAGTGCTTACTGCAGTATGGTCAGCCAACCTTTTTGCCTCAGCCTTTTATGTCATATTACATTTGCTGAGTACGTCATGTGCTCATACTTGTTGTTTTTCTTTCTTTTATTGCATCTACTACACCCGGAATGCTGCTCAGATTGGGAGAATTTTGAGGATTTCACTGCTGATTTTGAGGAGTTCTAGGCGAGTCTCCCCCAGTCAATGCCTGTGGAGTTGGAGTCACTTTTGCTTCGTTAGATGAACGTTTATTTAAGTCTTCCGCTGTGACATTTGTGTCAACTCTGAGATTGTAATAAATGCACTTTAATATTCTTTCGTTATGCATGGTTATGGATATTCACTTGTGACGTCTACCATATGTGTGTAAACTGATCCTGGCGCACATATGAGATGCACCTGGTTTTGCCTTGAAAACCGGGTGTGACAGAGTTCAACCAGGACGGGTGGTACGACTGAAGGGAGCGTGCTACGCTCAAGGTTGCCTGTGGAGGAGTGGACCCCGATGTTCTAGCTACCGCGGCGTAGCTGTTTCTTATTGTCGATTTAGCCCAGAGGGCTTGTACCAGACGCTATGTTTTATATATGTCATGTTTGGATCTCTTTTATCGCTGTATGGATGTGATATTCGACTGAGATGAGTTCTGTACGAGATAGCTGCTATTCCTGGGACTATCTCGAGGGTACACGGAGTCGGATTCTCGTCGTTGAGAATCCGGTTCGTTTCAATTGGTAAAGATAAGAACAGAAAGGGGAGAAGTATGTGCAATCCCATAATTTAGATTCTATATTGGTGGATGACAAGGAGAATTTTGGGAAGAATGGAAGAGGCATATCATGAGAATGAGCTTCTGCCTTGGAGCTAAACTAGCTAGATTGCGCATTGTAGTCTCATCTTAGCATCACTTGCTGATCATTGCCTCCTTTGATTATTTCTACTGATATTTTGCAGAAATTTCCTTCGAATAATGTTCAACAAAAATAAATCATACTCAAATTATAGGTTGCGTGTGGATGCCTAGCTAATTTGTGAATTTCCCAGTGTAGAAAATGACAATGCATGGACAAGAAAGGCTAGAGAGAGAAAGTTTACATAATGAAATGGCCAGCTTCTAAGTCTCAAACCACAGGAATAAGTCTTAAATTAATTCATTCAAATATAAAATTTGTGACAAATTGTTTTATCATGAAAACATGAATATGACAGTGGTAGGATTGAGCTCTTGCAAGAATGATCACTGAGGTGCGAGCAAAAGATTTTAATAAAAATAGAACATGCCTTCTATGATTTTAAATAAGAGAGCAAATAAATATTATAGTTGGCTGTCCTTAATGACATCTTTTTACCCATGTTTTACCACCAATATACTCTCTCCTTCCTCGTTTATAAGGCATGAGATAACATGACACGGTCTCCTAAATCATACTTTAACTATTCATTTCTTTTATATTATATTAGTTATGGTTATGAATTTATACTCATTGAAAAGTACGTTTGATTACAAATCCAACCATGTCAAGTTTATATGACAAAATAAAAAAATTGATGGGTAAATTATTGGTCAAAGATAGAAAAGTTTGAATCTCGTTTTGCGTGTGCGCCTTATAAATGAGGAAGGAGGGAGTAGTATATACTTGCAATGACATCATTAACATTGACTATACATTATTATCACCGCATATTTTGTGCATCATTGTGTTTTTGGTCCATATGGTGTTTTAACAGGAATTTGACGTAAATTGGGCCATGAATGACGGGAGCCCATAGCCTACTCAACGTATGGCTAAAATGGAGCACACTGGGTCTGAAAGGCCCTATGCCGATTGGCAATAGGCCCTATGCTGATCAGCGCAGGGAGGTTTCTCCCCGATTGGGCCCAAAATTACCAAACCTCATCTACAAATTACTTGGAGGCTAAGTTCAAGAATTTATGGCAAGATGATCCCAGGAACATGTCGAAGATATCTCCAGAATGTACAACTTTGTAAACTCATCAGAAACCATTCTTATGCGGAGAACGTACAAGGCCCACGAGATGTCCTATGAATCATCTAGCTAGGACTACGAATCAACTTGGGAGTGAAGCTAGGTTTTTTTTTTTGATTATGGGGGTGAAGCTAGGTGGCTGCCAAGGGAGAGGACAACCTAGGGAACTCCTGGTCGTTATCCTACTGATGGGGGCCCACAACAACTTGGGCTTTGGTCCCAAGCAAAGTGACAGGAGCCGATGCCTGGTAAAAGGTGATGCAGCACCCGGTAGAACTGTAAGTGATATGTTTTGATGATTTGAATGCAGGGCCGGTCCTGGGATAATTGGGGCTCGGGGCGAAATTTAAACCGGGGCCCTTTCAATAATACTATATTGTTGACTTTTTTCTTGATCTTTAACCGTCTTATTCAAAAAAATGTTCAAATATACAAATCAATAGGTTATATTTAAAGTACATACGTTGATAAAGCAAGTCACATACAAAATAAAATGACACTTGTGAAATTTTTTAAATAAGATAAATAGTCAAACGTTAAGCGAAAAAAGTCAACAACGAATAATAATTTAGAACGGAGTTAGTAGTAATGAAAACAATAATATAACATACATTATAAATGTATGCACAACTACCTTCATCTAAAATAATTGTTCATATCAAGCAATTTATATGTATCACCTTAAAAGTTTCTTCTAACATTTCTCTATAAAGTAATACTAGTAGGTACTGTCGTACTGGTATCACTGTGAATTTGTTTTCCATGCATAAAACGATTCAGTCTTTCTAGACACGTTTTGGACCTACATATATACGTCAATCGATAGTTCAATACCTGGTTGTTGTGGTCTGCTAATCCATGCACAAGGAATTTAATTGACTAAACATTCCCTCCTGATACTACAGTATATACTAGCCTCGGCTGAGGCCAAACGTACGCGTCTCCCTTCCCCAAATGATCACGTCGCTAAATCATGATCGCGTCTCCCTTCCCCAAATGATGCGAGATATCCAAAACGAGGACAGCCGAGGAGTTATGGGCTGGATATAGATGAGATGAGATGGGAAGTTGCTAAAAGGCCCAAAACGAGGAGTTGGTCTCGCTAACTTGAGGACTCGCGGTGCTAATCGACGAGATGAGACGGGACGTTTCACCTGTTCGACATACGCTGAGATATACACCTCCTGCTCCTATACCTGTACATACCTGAGGGGGCCCTTGGGAATCGGGGACCTCCTGCTCCTATACCTGTACATACCTGACGGGGCCCCTAGGAATCGGGGGCCCGGGGCGGCCGCCCCGCTCGCCCCCCCTCAGGACCGGGCCTGTTTGAATGCCTTCCAATCCAAGCTTATATTAAGTTCAAATAAGGTTAATTGTAAAGCTATAAGCTTCCCATCAAAGTATCCATGGTCCTCAATCGGATCCTAGATGAAAGAGTTATGACCTCCACAACAAAGCAATGTCGACAAACCCCGAGTAGAACTGTGGGCTTCCATAGGGTTGGATGTCATTATTCAGTGCTCTGCCTCCACATAACTGCATGGTTGGTGAAAAACATGTCTGAGTCCGTCCCTTGTAATCCATCATGTTTGGGTATTTTTCATAGGAGTAACGTCGATAGTGTACAACCCCTGTCCTCAGCTCTGTTTGCAGTTGCATCATGTCTATGGAACCAGTTGGCTAGCCGGTGTTAGACCCTCTACACGTTATCCCTTTTTCCTCTGTTGGTCTGGTTGAACCTATCTCTTACACTAGTATAGTTATCGTTCCTTGGATTCGATATACCTTGGTTTATTACTCCCTAGTGAAAGCTACATCAATATTCTTGCACTTGTGTAAATTTTATCTGTTTAGGTTAAGGACCACGAACAATAACAAGAGGGCTCCAACCTAAAGGTGCACATCAAATCGAGAGAACCTGTGAAGGAGGATCCAATAGATCTGAAAAAATGTCATTTATATTGGGATATGTAAAGAAAATTGGAAGAAATCGATGTTATTAGACTATGACCGCTGGCTAATGAAGTTTTATTAGAATAAGAAATGTGGGTCCATTGTTCCCCTGCTTGTACAACAATCGGTACAATTAGTTCCCAGATGCCAGTAGAATACGACTTAAGATGTGTGAGTCTATGCGGGAGTGGCTAGCAAAGCTGAAATTTGTAGTGTGGTTGGGTATCATCTTCGCGATTTGGAAACTCTGAAGAAAAAAGAGAGGCCTCCGACAAACAAGAGGCAGCTTTCGTGGGAATCTCCGCCGGCTCGAGTGTATAAGATAAATTGCGATGCTTCTTTCTCTGCGCAAGTAATGTATGGTGGGTGGGGTTTTACTGCTAGAGATGACCAAGGAACCCTTCTGGAAGGAGGCGCAGACAGGCTGGAACATGTAGCGTCTGCCCTTCAAGCAGAAACATTGGGGGCGATCAAAGCACTGGAACGTGCGGCATGTTGGGCATGATGCATATTATTCTGGAGACATGCTGAACTTCTGGGCAAAGCTTTAAAGTCGACTGACATGGATAGGTGTCCGGAGGGAGGCCTGTTCAGGTAGGCTCGTGAGCTGATGTGTTTTAATTTCTGCTCTTGCTCTGTCTCTGTTTGCCCAAGGGCTTGTAACAAGGTAGCAGATGAGCTCCTAGCCTTGGTGTTCGATCGGTGTCACCTGGCTCCTCTGTGTTTATGAGCCAGGTCCCGGTTTGTGTAGCTGGTCTGGTTGCGGGTGACTCACCTAGTACCAGCAGTTAATGTAATGGGCATTTCGAATAAAAAAGATGGAATTTTGAGCTCGACAAAACTGTTGTCGTACTTGAGTACATGAAAGTGTAGAAAGATGGTAGGGTCAATTTCGATAGTCAAGGAAAAGATATTGAGTGCTTTCGTGGGAAGCTCTTAATTTTGTTGGAGTTCAATAATATTTATGAGTTACACCATCAAGATTCCCTTGCCTATATGATCAGCTGTTGCTTTCTATAGCGTTTTATTCCTTTCATTAACGTCTTATATATTGAATTGCTCTATTCATTGTGTGCTCTCACACTCACTTCATGTCATGTAGTATGAGGATTCAAACATGTCAAAATGATGGGTACTAAAATGTGGGCTTCATGGAATCAGTTGTTATTAACAAAAACACTTTATCTCGGGTCCTCCAAAAGAAAATTTGGAAAAATACACGTTTTTGGAGCAACAACATATACTTTTGCATTGCAACTTTGAGTGTGTGTTACTGTCTCATCTCTTCCTAACGAAACCTGAGCCAAGCTCAGGCGAGCGGATAGGGCCATGTCGCCTCAATTTTGCGGCCGTTGGATCAGGCGCATCGATGGCTCAGATAGGGACGCGAGCTCGCGTCAATTTGCAAAAAGAACCTCAAAGTTTACTAGAATCCTCCCGCCCCCCCTCCTTCTCCTCTTCTCTCTGTCTCTCTCTCTCTCTCTGAAAGCATCTAGGCCCTTAATTTGTGTTTTGGTAATTAATGACAATCATAATGGACTAACAATTTCATTGAGATATGAGAATAGGTTAGTTCATGGGATTGGATGAGCTTTTGCGGTATGTTATGATCATGGTGTACATGAGAAGGATTGAAAGGAGCTTAAGGCGAAGGTATAAGATAGGGTGTTTTATTTTACCGGTCAAGCGGTGTTTAGTGGATGAATCTTTGACCGGATTATAGGCTAGATAGCCGTACTATCAAGAGGGGTCAATGTCTTTGGCTTGATGAGTCCATAGTGCCACTTTGCTCAAACAAATGCATTGCATGCATGAAGGTTTTTTCATAGTTGAGAAAGTGGGTAAAACAAGAAGTGAAAAACTAACTTGTGGAGTGCTGACTGCGTCCTGGCGGACTGTCCGCCTGGCCAGTTAGCAGACTGTCTGGGGGTCCCGGATAGTCCGCGACCAGGGTGGCAGACTGTCCGCAGGCTTTTTCCGCGCGCTGTTTCTGTCTAAGTATAAATCCTGCTCGGCTGAAAAATGAGAGGCGGACAGTCCGTCCGCTACTGGCGGACTGTCCGCAGTTATGTTTTTGTGAGGCGGACTGTTTTGGCGGACAGTTCACACAGAAGCGTTTCCGAGCGATCTAGAGCACTTTTGTGAGGCGGATTGTCCGCAGTTAAAACTAGTCGTGGAAATTTGGCCGTGGCAGACTATCCGCGGATGGCTGGCGGACTGTCCGCCAGTCCCTAACGGCTCTCTCTGACACACTCTGACACACGTTCTAGCCGTTGGATTTGAAGGGCGGACTGTCCGCCATGTGTGAGGCGGACTGTCCGCCAGTGCCCTTTTTTGAACGTAACGGCTAGATTTCGAGGGGGTGAGTATATATACTCCACCCCCGGAGTTGGGAAGGCTCTCTTGGCCCATTTGAAAGCTTCCTTGACATATTTGAGCATTCCCCACCCTCTCTCTCACTCACTTGGCTTAGTGGTTGCATCTTTGTGAGATTGAGAGCATCCTAGTGCTTTGCATCAAGAGTTTGAGCTTTGTGGCACTAGGGAGTCTTCAACCAAGGTTATTGATTTGTTACTCTTGGAGGTTGCCGCCTCCTAGACGGCTTAGAGCTCGTAGTTCCTTGAGCACTTCAAGAAGATTGTGAAGTGGCCTTGGAAACTAGGTGTGAGAGGTCTTGTGCTCACCTCACAGGAGTGGTGAAGGGCAACTCTAGTGGAAACGAGATTTGGAGCGGTTCTTTGGTTCTAGCCGGCTCATACATCAAGTGGAGACTTGATAGAGGAGCGGTTGAACATTGAATCTATCTCAACGTGGATTAGGGGTGACCGGCAAGTCATCGATACCACGGGATAAAATTGTGTGTCTTACTTGTGGTATGATCCTTGTCTTTATTTTGAGAAATTTACTTTGTGCAAGTTATTTTCTTAGAACTTGAATTGTTGCTTGTCATCTTAGGTTGCAAACCCCTCAACATAGGCTTAGAATAGCTAGCGATTTAATTCACCTTGTGGTTCTAATTAAATTTCTCTAGTTTTGTGATTGAAGTTTGAAACCGCCTATTCACCCCCCTCTAGTCGGTAATCCTAGATCCTACAAGTGGTACTAGAGCTAAGTACTCCCTAATCAAGGATTTAATCATCCCGGAGTTGGATTAAAATGACTAGAGAAAGCAAAATGAAGCAAAGGAAGGTTCCTTACTTTGATGGGGAAGATTATGATTATTGGAAGACTAGGATGGCAACCTATCTAAGGACGTCCGGAAGAAAAATTGGGGAAATTGTTGAGGAGAACGGGTTCGTTATCCTAGACAAAGACAACAAGACCGAAAAAGACTTTGAGAATGAGGACCTTAATGAGGAGGCATTGTGCATTTTGTATGAGGGTTTATCTCGTGATCAATTCAACCGTGTAAAGGGCATTAGAGTTGCAAAGGATGTGTGGAACAAGCTAGCGGAAATCTATGAAGGAACATCCTCGGTTAAAGAAGCCAAGCTCTATGTACTCCAAGGAAGATTAAATGAGTTTACTATGAAGAAGGATGAAGACATTTCATCCATGTTCAATCGGTTGAATGAGATTGTGAATGAGCTAAAATGTCTTGATTATGATGTGCCGGATCTAGATTTCTCTCGAAAATTTCTTAGAAGTCTCCCGGAGAAATATGATACAATTGTCACCATGCTAGTGAGACAAGACTTGAAGAAATACACTCCTACGGAGGTGCTTGGTGAAGTACTCACACATGACATTTTCAAGCAATCTCAAAGGGAAGCTCATGGTCAATCATCTTGTGAAGAAAAGAAAAATATTGCACTCAAGGCCAAAGCAATTCTAGAAGAAGAAGATCATGAAGGCAAGGAAGATGATTCGGATGAGGAGATGGCTCTCATTGTTAGAGGGCTTAAAAGAATTCTTGAGAAGAAAAAATTTAGGAAGAAAAATCAATTCTTAAAGAAGAATCCATTTGAAGACAAAGATTGCTTCTCTTGTGGTGAAAATGGACATATATCAATCAATTGTCCAAACAAGAAAGAAGACAAGTTTAGCAAGAACAAGAACAAGAAAAATGATCACAGGAGGAAGAAGTATTACAAGAAGGAGAAAAATGGGCAAGCCTACTTTGTTGAGTGGGATTCCGATGCAAGCGATGATGATGAAGATGATGACAACAAGCCATCAAAAAGTCTTGCCGGGATTGCCATCAAAGAAGCTCCATCACTCTTCTCCAAGCCCCATTGTCTCATGGCAAAAAGTACTTCAAAGGTAACAATGGATGGAGATGATAGTGATAGTGATTGTGATGATGATGATGATGATGATGATGATGATGATGATGATGATGGTGATAGTGTTATGTCATATGAATATCTTGCTAAGCTAGTTATAAAATCCGATGACAAATTGCACAAGGAAAAAGAAAAGTTAAAGGATTTAGAATTGAAAAACATTTCAATTCAAAAATCCTATGAGGAGCTAAAGATCTCCCATGCCAACCTAAAGGATTCCCATAATACTCTCAACACCTCATTGGGAATTCTAAAGGGAAAGCATGAGGAACTTAAGGAAGCTCACAACTCACTCCTTGCGCAAGAGGCCAAAGGAAAACTTGTTGTTAACAATGATAAATGTAATGCTTGCTTGTCTTGTTCGACTAACACTTCTTGTAGCACAAGTACAAGCTCTTACACTAGTGAGAAAGATTCAAGTGATGCATCTCGTTTATTATTGGAAAATGAATCTTTGAAGAAAGAAGTGGAATGTTTGTCCAAGGATCTTTCCAAATGGTTTGGAAGTCAAGTCAAGTTTAATTATTGTTGGACAAGTCAAAAATTCACATTGAACAAGAATGGTCTTGGTTATTTGCCCAAGTAAGGGAAGTCGGCTTTCATTCCTAAAAAGACCACTTATGTGCCATCAAGTGTGACATTGCAAGAAGAAGCTAAATTCAAGAAATGTCACATTTCCAAGACAAAGGTAGATGTGAATCACAAGTGCAAGAGCAAGAAGACCGTATCCTTTGATCCATCTTACATTCTTAAGAAAGATTCAAAAGGTGTTGTGTGTGCCAAGTTTGTTGGTCGTTCTATGGATAGCACTAGGCTAAAATCTATTTGGGTGCCTAAAGCTATGATCACTAACATTGAAGGACCGAAGAGTTGGGTATCTAAGAGGAAGTGATTATCTCGTGTAGGTGAATTACAAAGCCGAAGGAAGACATTAGGTAATTGATAGTGGTTGCACAAATCATATGACCGGTGAAGAGAAAATATTCTCATTTCTTGATGAAGATATCTCCGACTTTGATAATATTACCGTGCATATGAGATGGGCCGGGCCCAACTTCAACTCGCCAGGCCGCACCAAAGTCACTTTTATTTTTCTCAAAAAAAAACAAAGCCAATTTTATTAATACAGTGGGAATAGATTTCCCTCAAAAAAGAAGTGGGAAGATATTATTATTATTTGGCTATATTAAATCTACTTTTGTCTCCAAACATTTATGTTATCCCATTTATTGTTGGGCCTACAACTTATAGAAGCATTGGTGGCAATAGTTATTGTCTTGTGATAGTGGACGATTTCTCAAGATTTACATGGGTGTTCTTTCTACATGATAAAGCCGATACATATGATCACTTCAAGAACTTTGTTATTAGGGCCGAAAATGAATTTGAGCTCAAATTGAAGAAAGTTAGAAGTGATAATGGTAGTGAATTCAAGAACACTCGTGTGGAAGAGTTTTGCAATGAGAAGGGGATCAAACATGAATTCTCAACCACATATACACCGGAACAAAATGGGTTCTTGAACTGGGCTAACCCACTATTGATTGAAATGGCAAGATCAATGCTAGCCGAGTATAATGTTTCGGATTCATTTTGGGCCGAAGCTATCAACACCGCGTGTCATTCATCAAATCGGCTATATTGTCATGAGTTTTTCAACAAGACCCCTTATGAGCTACTTGTTGGAAGGAAGCCAAATATTTCATATTTTCGGGTTTTTGATTGTAAATGCTATATCTTGAGGAAAGGCTCTCGGTTATCAAAGTTTCAAAGCAAGTGTGATGAGGGATTCTTTCTTGGTTATTCATCTTGTAGCAAGACAAAAGCCTCCATGGGTTGGTTATGGCATAGGAGGTTAGGTCATGTTGGAATGAGGCAACTTAATAGATTAATCAAGCATGATCTATTTCTTGGCTTAAAAGATGTGCAATTTGAGAAGGACAAATTATGTAGCTCTTGTCAAGCCGGAAAGCAAGTTGCAAATTCTCAGAAGAAGAAGATGATGATGATGATGATGATGAGGGACATATTGTTTGTACTCAAGAAATTGCTTCATCTTCTCAAAACCAAGTGATTAATAATGCAAGTTCAAATGATTCTCCTCAAGAAGATGAGCAAGTGATCTCTACCACATCATTGTCCACATCTTCTCAAGATCAAGTTACTCAACCAATGATCAAATTGTGGGTGACATTAGTAAGGGTGTCCAAACTCGATCTCGTGTTGCTTCATTTTGTCAACATTATTCTTTTGTATCTTCTCTTGAACCTAAACGTATAGATGAAGCACTTGTTGATCCGGATTGGGTGATGGCTATGCAAGAAGAATTGAATAATTTCACCCGGAACAAGGTTTGGGAGTTGGTGGAAAGATCCAAGAATTACAATGTCATTGGCACCAAATGGGTCTTTCGCAACAAGGAAAATGAAGATGGTATTGTGGTGAGAAACAAGGCAAGATTGGTTGCTCAAGGCTACACTCAAGTCGAAGGTTTGAATTTTGATGAAACCTTTGCTCCCGTAGCTAGACTTGAAGCAATTAGAATTTTATTAGCTTATGCTTGTTCTCACAATATAAAGCTTTATCAAATGGATGTCAAAAGTGCTTTCTTAAATGGTGAAATTAGTGAACTAGTCTATGTTGAACAACCACCCAGTTTTGAAGATCCTAAGTTGTCTAACCATGTTTTTAAACTCTCTAAAGTTCTCTATGGTTTGAAGCAAGCACCTCGTGCTTGGTATGAAAGGCTTAGAAACTTTCTTATCTTAAAGGGTTTCAAATTTTGAAAGGTTGACACTACCTTGTTCACTAAGAAAATTGGAAATGACATCTTTATTTGTCAAATCTATGTTGATGATATCATCTTTGGGTCAACAAACGAAACCTATTGTGAAGAGTTTGGAAAAATGATGTCAAAGGAATTTGAAATGTCTATGATTGGTGAATTGAGCTATTTCCTTGGTCTCCAAATTAAACAAATGAAGGAAGGCACATTCATTTGCCAATCTAAATATGTGAAGGATATTTTGAAGAAGTTTGGTGTGGAAGATGCTAAACCCATCAAGACACCTATGGCTACAAATGGACATCTTGATCTTGATGAGGGAGGTAAACCGGTTAATACTAAGCTTTATAGGTCTATGATTGGTAGTTTGTTTTATCTTATCGCATCTAGGCCCGATATAATGTTTAGTGTGTGCATGTGTGCTAGATTCCAAGCCGCACCTAGAGAATGTCATTTGACCGCCGTTAAGAGGATTTTAAGATATTTGAAGTTCACTCCTAATATTGGTCTTTGGTATCCAAAGGCTGCTCAATTTGAGTTAGTTGATTATTCGGACTCCGATTATGCCGGTTGCAAAGTTGATAGGAAGAGCACTTCCAGTGGTTGTCAACTTCTTGGGTGCTCTCTAGTTTCATGGTCTTCAAAGAAGCAAAATTAATGTCATTGACATCTCAAATGTGGCTTGAGTTTAGGACATGTGACTTGTGCATCTTGCATGTTATCTAACCAACTTTATTCAATATTTCTCCTTATCTTTGTTGCATCATAACTCTTGCATGTTCATTCATGATTCATGGTTCAAATCTCTGAAAATATTGGCTACAAGCATCCCAAATCAACTGAGATCCAATAACAAGTGTCAATGGGTAAAAATATTGGAAACAATCTCAACAGAAAATCAAAAGAAAGGCTTCTCGGGTCAAGTTTTCTGGGGTACAGCGGACAGTCCGCGCGAGTAAGCAGCGGACAGTCCAGGGGTGCCGGACAGTCTGGGCCAAAACATGCGGACGGTCCGTGAGCAGGCTGGCAGAAACAGAAAAGAACAGACACTGGGGGACAGTCCGCCACCACCCTGGCGGACAGTCCGCGCGCGTCGGGCGCAGGTGGACCCGCCCGGCCGCGGCAGTAAAGGGGGAAAAGGAAGGGGTGTCTTCTCCCATCTACATCAAGGAAGAAGCTCTCATTGAGGGGGAGAACTTGGTGCTTCGCGGACCATCCGAAGCTCGTTCCCGGACACGCCGCGACTCTCTCCATCATGTCCTCTCGGTATTTCATTGATTTCTCCATTGGTTCTCTTGGATTTCACTCATAGGGCATGGTTAGGGTTTGATATGGGATCTCAATGTCGTCCATGGATTCATGCAAATGACTTTGGGATTATGTTGATATAGTCAAAAGGAATACATGCTAGTGATTTGGTTTATTTTCATTGGATAAATATGGAGATCGATTCATGGATTGTTGGGCGGTTCCTGTAGCTGTTCGTCGCCTGAACAGTACCGGTGGACTGTCCGCCTCCTGATGGCGAACTGTCCGGTATGCGGCGGACTGTCCGCCCTCCTGATAGCGGACTGTCCGTGGGTACTCTGTCAGACGCGACAGCTGCAGTTGCCTTTCTTGAGGATGCTTTCATTGCTCATGTATTGTTTGTTGCTCATTGCTACTAGGTTATTTTGACAGTGCTGGTGGCTCAAGAGGAGGAAGAGGACGGAAGAGAACCACAAAGAGAGCAAGAAGAAATATCACATGCTGGGACAGAAATGGAGGATGAGGAAAGTGAGGATGAGCTGGTGGATGTGAATGCAAACCGAGGTAGTAGGAGTTGGAATCCTACTAACTATAGAAGAGATCGTGCTGGGAATCAATATGATTTTGATCGGGACACACATGATTTGTTCTTTCACACACAAGTTCAACAAGAGGTCTTTTATGGTCACATGCTCAACAAGGTAGTGTTCAAACATCAAATGATTGATCTCTATTACATGGGTGAAAAGGATGTCATGAGTGGCTTAGTGCCAACATTTGAGACTATGGGATTGACTGAATTTTTTGAGCACAAATGTGATTGGGATAATACAGTCATCAGGCAATTCTATGCCACAGTTGAGGTGAATATGATTGAGAAGACACTTGTGTGGATGACCGGAAAAAGAAAATATGAAGCTACATTTGCTGAGTTTGCTACAGCAAATAAGTTGGATTATGCATTCCTCACTAGTGATCCCACCTATGACATTCTTGCTGAAAATCCACTGCTACTTGATGAGATTACACAGTTCTATGAGCCACATAGGACAGGCATTGTCAGGGTGTATGAGAGGATAACAGGTCTTAGGCATCATCCTGTTGTTCTTCTCAAGATTGCCAAAGCCACAATTCTCCCGAAGAGTGGATATAGAGAGGCATTTGTTGGGTGCCATAGAAACTTTGTGAAGCATGACCGGTGATAAGATTGATGTGGTAAACTTAATCATGGGTCAAATTATGGACAAGAAGACAAACTTTGAGATTAATCTTTACTTTGCTCCATATATCATGTCACTCATCCTTGAAAAGACCAAGTTCAGGGGCCCTTGCAATGAGAAGCATACCCTATACAGGCCTTTCAAAAATGACAGGAACTTTCTTGAGCGGGCGTTGACAGAGTACTTGCCTGAGGATGCACATGAAGAATGGGGAGATCCACAGGCTGATGAAGAAGAAGCTGGGGATGCTGATGCACAAGCTATGCCACCACCTCCACCTCCAGCAGCTCAGCCACAGATTCCACCACATTGGGTACCTCCACCGGGCTACTTTGATCCTTACTTTACCACCATGCATCAGTCCATGAGTACTCAGTTTCAGCAGATGCAGTTGGGGTTTGCCAACCACTTTGAGGCATATGAGCAGCAAATGAACACCAACTTTCAGAACATGCAGTACGGGTTTCAGCAGCAATTTGATGCTCTCAGTACTCGTCTTGACAATATGAACATCACTGAACAAGTGCTCGTGACTAGGAATCAGCAGCTTTTTGATCGTCAGACACAACTTGAGAGCTCATTTGATACTCTCAACACCAGCTTCACAGATTTCAGTGACCATTTCTATAGCATCTATCCTCGGCCTCCTCCACCGCCTCAGCAGGACTAGGGCCCTTTTTGGGTAAATTGGTGACAAAGGGGGAGAGAAATTTGAAGAAGTGATGGGAGTAGGAGTGGACAAATCATGGTCATGGATGAACATTTGCATTTGCATATTTATTTTATAGCAATGCATGAACTTTGGCTTGTAATAATTGTTAAACCTCTCTATGTGTGCTTGCTTGTTGAACTAGAACCTATATGGATGATTGCTTATGATGAACTATGTTATGGTCATTGTTTTACTCATGGTGTGTTCTAGTTCTTGTGAAAATTTGAGGCTAATTCTTCTCCATTTGAGCTTGTTGGATATATCTATGTTTTTGTTGCCTCTTCTTTTCACCTTTGTAGGGGAAATTCCGGCAAAACTTCTATTCAATAATGTGTGCAAAGTCCAACGCAAAAGTTCTATGCACATATGTAGGGGGAGTTTTCCTATCTTTCGGGTTTTTGAAGTTATTCACCCTACCTATTCTTTGGATTCTATATAAAGGGAGTAAGTAACTTCAAAACTCAAAACCTATCTCATATCACTTCTTGAAATGGTTGTCATCAATTACCAAAAAGGGGGAGATTGAAAGCATCTAGGCCCTTAATTTATGTTTTGGTAATTAAAATTAATGACAATCATAATGGACTAACAATTTCATTGAGATATGAGAATAGGTTAGTTCATGGGATTGGATGAGCTCTTGCGGTATGTTATGATCATGGTGTACATGAGAAGGATTGAAAGGAGCTCAAGGAAAAGGTATAAGATAGAGTGTTTTATTTTACCGGTCAAGCGGTGTTTAGTGGATGAATCTTTGACCGGATTATAGGCTAGATAGCCATACTATCAAGAGGGGTCAATGTCTTTGGCTTGATGAGTCCATAGTGCCACTTTGCTCAAACAATTGCATTGCATGCATGAGGGTTTTTCATAGTTGAGAAAGTGGGTAAAACAAGAAGTGAAAAACTAACTTGTGGAGTGCTGACTGCGTCCTGGCCAGTTGGTGGACTGTCTGGGGTCCCCGACAGTCCGCGACCAGGGTGGCGGACTGTCCGTAGGCTTTTTCCGCGCGTTGTTTCTGTCTAAGTATAAATCCTGCTCGGCTGAAAAATGAGAGGCGGACAGTCCGTCCGCTACTGGCGGACTGTCCGCAGTTATGTTTTTGTGAGGCGGACTGTTTTGGCGGACAGTTCACACAGAAGCGTTTCCGAGCGATCTAGAGCACTTTTGTGAGGCGGACTGTCCGCAGGCAAAACAAGTCGTGGAAATTTTGCCGTGGCGGACTATCCGCGGATGGCTGGCGGACTATCCGCCAGTCCCTAACGGCTCTCTTTGACACACTCTGACACACGTTCTAGTCGTTGGATTTGAAGGGCGGACTATCCGCCATGTGTGAGGCGGACTGTCCGCCAGTGCCCTTTTTTGAACGTAACGGCTATATTTCGAGGGGGTAAGTATATATACTCCACCCCCGGGGTTGGGAAGGCTCTCTTGGCCCATTTGAAAGCTTCCTTGACATATTTGAGCATTCCCCACCCTCTCTCTCACTCACTTGGCTTAGTGGTTGCATCTTTGTGAGATTGAGAGAATCCTAGTGCTTTGCATCAAGAGTTTGAGCTTTGTGGCACTAGGGAGTCTTCAACCAAGGTTATTGATTTGTTACTCTTGGAGGTTGCCACCTCCTAGACGGCTTGGAGCTCGTAGTTCCTTGAACACTTCAAGAAGATTGTGAAGTGGCCTTGGAAACTAGGTGTGAGAGGTCTTGTGCTCACCTCACCGGAGTGGTGAAGGGCAACTCTAGTGGAAACGAGATTTGGAGCGGTTCTTTGGTTCTAGCCGGCTCATACATCAAGTGGAGACTTGATAGAGGAGCAGTTGAACATTGAATCCATCTCAACCTGGATTAGGGGTGACCGGCAAGTCATCGATACCACGGGATAAAATTGTGTGTCTTACTTGTGGTTTGATCCTTGTCTTTATTTCGAGAAATTTACTTTGTGCAAGTTATTTTCTTAGAACTTGAATTGTTGCTTGTCATCTTAGGTTGCAAACCCCTCAACATAGGCTTAGAATAGCTAAAGATTTAATTCACCTTGTGGTTCTAATTAAATTTCTCTAGTTTTGTGATTAAAGTTTGAAACCGCCTATTCACCCCCCCCTCTAGTCGGTAATCCTAGATCCTACACTCTCCCTTCCCACGCGCCTCCTCCCTTCGTCCCATGCGCCGCGCCCCTGGCTCCCCCACTGCCGCCCTGCCCCGAGCACCCACACTGCCCCCTCCACTTCCTCTCCCTCACTGTTCCGCTCCCTCCGCCGGGCACCTGCGCCGCCCCTACCCTCCCAGCCGCGCCCCTCCTCTCTGCGCCGTCCCCTTCGCCGGGCACCCGCGCCGCCCCTCCGCCTCTCTATCCCTCTCCTCCATGCCGCCCCTCCCTCTCCTCTCCCACCTGCGCATGGCCCCTCCCCTGCTTCCATTGCGAAGCGGCGCCGGATGGCGGCGAGTCCAGCAACGAGGGTGCGGACACCCGCGCGCGTCAACGGCGGGCAGAGCGGCGGCGCACGGCGGCCAAGCACAGGCCCGAGCGAGGCGGGTGGCCGGCCTCCGCGTGGGACGGCAGTGGCTGTAGGCCACGCGGAGGGGGGGCGAGCACGACCGGGGACGAAGGGGCCTCCGTGGCGCGCGGCCGGCAACGAGGGGGCCTCCATGGGCACGTGGGTGGCTCCCACAGCGGCGGCAGCGGTGCATGGCGGTCTGGAGTGACTCGGCTCCCACACCTTCTCCTTGGGGACGCGACTGTGGTGGGCGGCGGCGCCCCTCCCTCTCCCTCTCTACGCGGCGGTGGATGGCGGCCCAGAGCGACAGCGGCTCCCACTCCTTCTCCTCGGAGACGCGGCGGTGCCAGGCGGCCGCGGGCGAACGACGGTGGCGAGCGGCCACAGGCGAGCAGAAAGCGGGCCAACGCGCGGGCTACGGCGGGCTCCTGTCACACGGACGACGACGGCGGCGCCCCTTGGTAGCAGCCTGCTTCCTGGGCTGTTGCCCGCCGCTCGCCGCTGTCGTGGCCACGCACGGAGCTTACTCGGCTGCAGCTCGCCAATGCCCCTCCGCAGGCGTGGCACACTGGTCACATCGGGCAAGGCGCAATTATAATCATGTATAACACAACTAATGTCTAAATGATCTTATGATTCTAAACCATCTTAAATGAAACAGTAGCAAAAAACTAGTTTTAGATCTGGTCGATGCTAAAACTTTGATACAAACCTCTTCTACATCATCTGAGGTTGTTCGGAAAACTCAAACATTCTAGATTTCAATGTTAGACATAATATAATGTTTTTTGGACTATTAAATGATCTTAAATAACAAAATTATCAACTACAAAGTTTTAGGTCTTGTCGAGATATACAATTTTATGTAAAAATTGTCTTTATCCGATATCATATGAAATTATAAATATATTTTTGGAAGACCCGTTTCTAAGGGCAGGTCATGCCATCACCCACCCCTAGAAATCATTTTTGGAAGCGGATGATGGCATCATCCACTTCTAGAAATTATTCCTATTTCCAGGAGAAATGGGATGATCATTTGCAGGGGCAAATGGACCGTATTTGCAAGGGCAGATCGCCTTATAGTCCGCCCCAGCGAAACCTTTTGCAGGTGCGGACCAAATGCTACATTACCGCGCGGCCATTTCTAACATCGAACAAACTTTTGGACCCCCACTAGAAAAAAAAAATGGGGCACATCTAACAGTCGTTTTTGTAGTAGTGTTTAGAACGAGTAGCATAATTTCTGAAGTTAATATTGTTACTTATATTTCTAACTTTAGTATTTTAGTACCAGTATCACTGTTAGATTTCCTAAAATTTGACCATCACAATTTTTACTCGGAACATATTAAAATTTATGGAACCAAGTTATAAGAATCCCATTTTGCGGCTGTTGAATTTTGCATGATATAATGTTATATATGAGGGACTCAGAGAGAGAGAGAGAGAGAGCGCGCTTCCAGGAAAGAAATCTGTAATTAAAGAGCTATGTTACGCTGGTGTAACGTGAGCACCTCAAAACAGAGGTTTATATATGTGATGGTTTACGCGGTGACGGGAAATAGGACCAAGCTTCTATTCTTTTGAGTCTATAAAGCAAACTATAGCTTTGCGGTAGGCTTATGGAGAAAAGATATTTGCACTTGCCATATCCTTTGTGGGGGAGAACATCTTGCTACATTTTCCCAGCATTAAAACACCATCAAATCCTTATATCTCTGAAAACCTTACAGTAGTGTATGCTGTCATTAAGCTTGCGGCAAAATGCAAACAACATTAATGAGGTGAACCAAAAGGACAAATTTGAAAAATTATGAAAATTCATAGTTTAAACTTTAAATTAAAAATTATGAGAAGTTTGGTCTGTAAACTTTTTCATGACTATGTACTCGAATGGAGAACTCTTCATCAGTGCCACCATCCGGTTTTTGTGGCCGCCGCGCTGGCAGCCGTGTCGGCTGTCCATCGCTCCAACCGTCGGCCTTCCTCTTGCACTGGCAGCCGCTCCATCGGCTAGCTGTTCTCCCGCCCATACCGCTTGCGCCGCCTGTCCGACTCCCTCCCTCATTGGCCGTCACCCTATTGCCCATGGCCGCTGAGCCACTAGTCGTACCAGCCATCCGCCTCCCTCCCTCCGGCCACGTGGTGCCTGTCCCCACGGCTATACTTGCCGACCGTGCCGCGTGATGGCCAGTCCTCGCACCGCCCGCGTACTGCCTGCGGCACCCCCGTGGCCACCCGCCAGCGGCCGCCGCCCGCATTGATGCTCGAGCCAGCCGCCCGCCGTCGCCGGTTCATGCGCCGCCCGCTGCGCCAGCCGGCCACCTGCGCCCGTCCATGTGCTCGCCTCCGTGCCCCTGTGGCCCGAAGCCGCCACCTCCAACATGCGGCAGGCCGCCGGTGGCCACCGCGCCCGCCGGTGTGCCACCCGCGCGATGCACAAGCACCTGTCGCCCTCGGGTGACAGCCCCTGTCGGCTACCAGGCGTGTTGGAATAATCTTATATGTGTGTGTTGCGCGTGTGTGCGTGCGTTCTCGTTGAGTTAGTTAGCTAGCTTGTGTTGAGTCGGTAGAGTCCAGGGAGCATACGTGCGTGTGTGTCACGTAGGAAGTGTTGGTCAGGACGGCGCTGAGTGCGGGCTCGCGTTCGGGTCTGTGGCCAAGTCTATCGCGTGCGGCGCGTAGTCTGTTAGGATTGCAAGGTGCAGGGACAGTTTGTGGCGGTTGGCGGCAACGGAAGAGCGCTAGGCTCGGATCGGCGAGATGGAGGACCGGTTCTCACGGACGTGCGTGGCCAGAACGTGGGAGAGATCGAGTCGCCAGGAGTGCGTGCGTGCGCGAGGTACTCGCCGGTCGTGTGGGCGCTGCGTCGTCAAAGGGGGCTACAAAAGGCCATGTACATCTTATCTGTAAACTGCGCCGAGAGAATATAGAGAAAAGAAAAGGCGTTCGTCGTCAGCGGGGCGTTCGGCGCCCCGTGGCGGGCGTTCGTCGCCCATCAAATTCGTGTGTCTCGTGTTCCTGTGATTGTTCGTCGATCCTGAGGGAGACATAGAGATGGACATGGACTATATATAAAGGGAGGAAGAGATAAGAGTGAGAGAGAGTACACGGACTACACGACTTTCGCTGGCGGGTGTTTTTACCATGACCAAGACAAATAGATTAGCCGCCAGCACAAATCATTTTGTTTACATTCACATAAATTCATTTAAATCATAAAAATTGCTGTTGAGTTTAAAATTTTTGTTAAACTCCAACAACACTCTTATATACAATACATTACTTGTAAAAACAGATTGAAGTGTATATGACTTCAAAGGCAGTTATATCATGTATGAACTTCAAACTTTGACTTAAAGTATATAAAACTACTAGAAAGAACGCACGTGCGACATGTACGTTTAATAGAAAATAAGATTGCATAATAGATAGTTTGCTAAAAACCGTGTTGGTTACGAACTCGACAATTCTATACTACAGAGACGGACGAGGGAGGCGGAGGGTTTAACGAAAAAAGGTCTGACAGGTGGGGTCACTAGTAGGATTAGTATTTCAATGACTAGTGGGTCCGTCGGTTGCAAAAAGTTTGATGAAAAAAGCCCGACAGCTGGGGTCGCTAGGAGAGGTAGTGTTTCGATGACGAGTGGGTCCATCGGTTCTCAAAAGTTTTGGATCATTATAATATATATACATGTGATGGATGTATTGATTTTTGAACCATGTTTTTACTCTGGTTAATGTATAATGTACTACAACTTTTCGACATAGTTATTGACATATAAAAGTACTTCATGCCATGTTTTAGATCTTTTTGACCAATTTTAGGTGTTATTATAATTATTTCAAAAACACTAGTTAAGGGAAACTTGAATTATTACAAGAAAACATTTGAAACTTACTTTTATTTTGTGTAATTAATATATATTGGAACATATGAATTTAAATACGAATTTTAAATAATTTCTAACCTAGCCCTAGCCGGCCCAGCTCGCATGAGCGCCGCGACCCCACTCGCTCCCCTTTCCCTCCCTGCCCAACCGGGCACGCATGGCAGGCTTTTCTTCCTCCTCACCTCACCTCTCTCACACGCGCTTGCAACGCGGAGCCGCTCCGCATCAAGGCCCCCCGCTCACGTAAGCGATGCCCGCTGCGTGGCCAACGGCACGGATGCCCAAACCCTAGCCGTCCGCGGCTGCCCCGCAGCGCCAAACCCTAGGGCGAGGCACCCTATTTAACCCGGCCGCCGCCACTTGCCCAAGCCCTAGGCCTTTCCGCCCCCTTGGGGTTTTCTCTCTCCCAAACCACTGCCGCCGCTCGGAGTGGGAGAAGTGGAGGAGAAGGAGTCGAGGAAGAGGAGGGGGAAGAATCGGGGAGGAGTCGCCGCCGTCCGCGTCGTCGCCTTCGAGCCGCCGCAGGAGGAGGAGAGTCGTCGCTGCCGCGCCAGGAGGAGGAGGACACCGCCGACCCGGAGTACCGCGAGCCCACGTCCGCGCCGTTCCGCAAGTCTTCACCCCGCTGCCCCGCCGGCCAAGCTCCATCCATTTTCCGCCTTTTGCCTCGCGAACCCGAGTCGGACCCTCTTTACCTTCTTCGCGAACCAGCAACGCTTTTCCCCCTTCGCCGGGCGGTCAAACCGCGCCACGCCGCCGCAGGGAATGGCCGCGGTCACCGCGGGCCGGGACCGCAACATCGCGCCCTTGCCTTCACCCACGCCGGACCACACCAAGCCGACCGTGCGCAATCGCAGTTGATCCTGAATCGGCCGCACCTGATCCCGTGCACCTAGTTCACGTGAACCGCAGACTCGACGCATGGTGGACCAAGTCCACCGCGCCCAAAGCCTCGCCGGGGCGGAAGCCCGGCGCTCTTGGGTCGTGGCCCAGCACTTGTTGGGCCGAGCCAGCTAATTCAGCCGAAGACCGGCCCGTGAGCCACCCTGCCCTGCCGGATGAATTGCTAGAAGGCGACGATGGTGAAGAAGAGCACGACCACAACGGCAACGAATTCCATGTAGCTAGAACGGCTCAGTGCTGCGGCACCGTGTACCGTGAAGTGCATTGGCGTAAGAGGGAGTCGATGCCGTGCACGTGCTATGGGCGCGGAGACGATGCTTACATCTTGTTGGATTTATGCTGTCCGCTTGGATGCCCAGCCGGATGAGGACAGAGCGCCATGGCTGCTTATGTTCTGCTTGGTCTTTCGTGCTAGACTGCTAGATGCCAATGGCTTATCAATTTCATGACCGGGGATGAAAATGCATAAATGGAAGTGAGCTACGGAGAAGAAGCAGAAAGATGATGGAACAGATTTATAAAACTCGGTTTTATTTGATAAGTATGATCCAAACAAAATTTTATGTACACCCAGTTTAACCGTCTAACAACCTAAAACTGATTTTTCCTAAAATCACTGATAAAACGTGTTTTCTCAAAACTAGATTTTATTTTATAGATCCAAACAACCACGGGTGCGCAACGAACACGTACCATTGTGGTATTCACGTCGCTACAGGCAGCCAGCAGGGACGCCGCGGTTGGTGACCCGTCGCGAGCGATGAAATTAACATGCGACCTCGCGTCTCCTCCGAGTGATTGCCGCGGTTGGGTGCGTTTAGTTGTAAAAAGGTGGATAAAATTTGATCGAAAAGTCACATCGGACACTGTAGCTGTTGCACTTTTCGTTTGTTTGTGGTAATCGTTGTCCTACTATCACCTAACTATGCTCAAAAGATTCGTCTCGTCGTGTACATCAAAACTATTTACTTAGTTTTTTTATTTATCTATATTTAATGTTCCATGCATGAGGAGAGAGATTTGATGTGGTTTGATGTGATAGGTGAATAGTAAAGTTTAAAAAAAGAATTTTAAAAAGTTTGTGAGAACTAAACATGCAATCACTCGGCGAGACTTCAGAGTACGGTCTTGACTCGCGGAGCGGTTCAAATCGGCAAAAAAAAAGGATTGGACGGTGCAAGTCTCGTGGGAAGTAATAACTAAATAAAGAGGAGATGCATACGTGCCACTGCGTGAGTGGTCCACTTGTCGGTCTTGACTCTTATCCAGAAACATACGGATCCAAGTATAGAGTAAATAAGTAGGAGACGATAATAGATAAATAGGGGTTCACCGGCGAGGAGTCGTCCAGGTGTTCAGTTGCATCTCCAAACATATATGCCCACGGTTGTACGAGTCCCTTTCATCTTCAGCTCAACAATTCTGGCTCGCAAACGCCATTCTAGTCGATTTTCTCAATCGTCTGATGAAACACTGTAGCCAACATATTGCGTGGACCTCGACCTGGGGGGCTAGGCCGACAAATAAGCTAAAGTTTGGATTCAATGAATCACGTAGAAATGTTGAAATTTTATCCGTTACGAACTAGCAAGCCAAAAATTACTGGACAGTCGGAAAAAATCACTCCGCTAGGATTCAAAAATCAAAATATGTATCATAAAATATGTAAGGGCTTGTTTGTTTGATTTTTTATAGAGCTGGTTGTTATTGGAGAGAAGCTATTGTGCGGTTCAATGTGATTCTATATGATATAAATTTTAAAGAAAAGGATTCTATGCGAGATATGAATCAGGACTGAGAAGCTAATTCTGTTTATAGTTCTGTCCCTTTAGTTTATTTTATAGAATCACTTTATAAAATTATAAAAGAATTATTTTTGTTCCTAAAAAAACTATTTGTTAGAGCTCCTACTGAATTTGGTATTCGGAGCTGCTGTGGGAACTTTGCCAAACAAACCGCAATTGTTTCTTATGATATTTTGTGAAACCTATACATTTACGTACTCCACCCCTCTTATAATTCACTCTGTCTCTCTGTACATCCAAACTAATGTCCCTCTTTGAGATTACGACACATAAACACCTAGAACAATTGAAGGAACCTGCCTCAATGCTTCTCGCGAACTAAACTAGATGTTGATAAATTAACCATAGAAGTTTCGTTGTCGACTTGCACGTTATCAACTAATAAAAGAACAACGGCCCTAATTTCACATTGTCCTGGACGAGGTTAATGCCTTTTGCATCAGGGGTAGTCTCCTTTGACGTTGGTCCGTGCAGGCATCCTCACCGGCTGGTGACCAGCGCCGCCTGCCCCCTTCTTTGCGCCTGCGTCACCATGGCTCGGACCTGCTCGATCCCCCATGGCAGGCACGCTGCCTAGATGCGAGATGAGAGGGAATGAACAATGAAGAGAAAGAGAAAAAAATAAATGAATTATGTACTGACATATATGGCCTCCACAAGTTAGGACAAAAAGAAACCAAAAAAGAGAAGAAGGATTCTGCTGAAGTACCTCTCTTTAATATTTTGAAATTGTGAAAAAAGATTTTTCTTTATTGGAAGATATAAGGATCTAATTCTTTTAAAAATACTTTTCACCTAAATAATTACTGTCCACCCCTCACAGAGGACCCATATGTCAGCTCTAACGAAGAAACAGACGTGGAAATTTTTCACAAACAAGAAAAAAAGATGTTTCTATATAGTTTCTGTCGTTTTGGCATTACTTTTCTCACCATAGAATTTTTTACCCACCCCACGTATCCACCAACTAAATACCAAAAATAACCCTATAATAATAATAATAATAATAATAATAATAAAGGTAGCACGCGTGTGTCGCACGGACATATTTGGTAGTTGTAAGATAAAGAGAAAAAAGATTTCTCTAGAGCCATTTCCAGTAAGTCCTTAGATATTTTGGGTGGAAGAAACCATTTCAGGTATGTAGGACATAATTTCTTGGGTTAGCTGTCCTGGTGTAACGCATGCCAAAAACAATGCCAGTTGTCCCAGGATCCGGGGTAGTCTCGCTGGCCCACACATTAATCCTCCCCTACATCTCTCCACCTGTCAACAAAAACATTCCAGGCACCAAATAAACACACTAACACCATATCATCAGCACCGGGTTCAAAAATAGCCGAGGCGGAGGGGGCTGCGGATGTCGAGTATTCTGGTAGTGTCACATATTACAGGTCCCACAATTCATACCCAGTAAGCCATACAGTGTCGGTCTGGGTGCCTTGCATATATTGGAGAGGGGAATAAACCAAACCTGCATCTCTCTCGTGTCTCCACGTACACCCCGGTCGCTCTCCAATCCCAACGCAGAAACGTGGAGCATTCAAATCAGCATCAGCACCGACCGTGTACTCCTCCACCGGCCACCTCACCGCCTCTCCAGATCCCGCTCCGTCGCCCTCCCCCGCCTCGATCTTAAGAAGAAGGCCCCGTGTCCGTGCCCGATCGGGGCTTGCAAATCTTGGCTGCTGGAGCGGGGTAAGCCGATCGAGATCCCTATCTTTCTTGGATTTATTTGGCTTAATTGGCTGCTTGATTTGGGTCGCGTCGTCGCGTGCGTCTCTGTATTGATTTGCTCCTGCGAGATGTCGCATGCTGCAGATTGAGTGATGAGCCTGTTGCATTTGGCTGTGCAGGCGTAGGTTTCGGCGGTCATGGAGGGCGCCGTGCTGGTGGCCATCGCGGCCTCCATCGGCAACTTGCTGCAGGGCTGGGATAATGCGACCATTGCAGGTAAATTACGGTCCAAATAAAATGTTCATTTGATTTTATTATTATACATGTATACGGTTACACCAAGATGTCTTTTTATGCTGGTCCATGTTAATTAGGTAGCAATTATTAGGATTCCTTCAAACTGTTCGATTGCGAGTTTACCAAGCGGTGATTTCTGTCGACACGCAAGGCGTGCCTCACAGAGAGTTCATTTGTCACAAGCTCCGACCGGGAAGAACCGATCAATTTACACTCGATTTAAATGAATCACTGAATGTTCCAATAAGATGAGAGCTAACACGTGCTCGTCTTTCAATATGCCACACGTGCTCGTCTTTCAATATGCCATGTGTTAACCCACATCTATAGGACACGTAATCAAGCCCAATTCACTTAAAATGAGAGCAAACCCGGTAGTCCCGGTATGTATTCACAACATGCCCAAGATCAAGCACACATACCGTTTACAAATTTCTCATCACCACATGAACCATAAAGGGGAAAATTTCAACATTACAAGAGTTCAAATCTGAAAATTTAATAAAAAGACTCCAATTAACAAGTTTTGAGCCCTCCAACATAAACAAGAGTAACATGACTTTAGTGATTGATTCCCTAACTTCGAACTCTCAAAAGAACATTAACTCACAGTGGAAAGAAGAGATAAACAATGATGTTGTTGTCCAAGAAGACCATTGATGCAAGCATTGGCCGCACGAACTATTCGTCACCAACATTGGGGTAACACCACTTCCGCATCTGCTGCAACTTTGGTAACTGTAGCACCTTGAGTACAAAAAGGTACTCGTACGCAATATATATAAACAAGGATTATGCATATGGATGGAGCAAGGAATGAGGCTTTAAGTTTAAGTAAACTTTTGCAAAAGGCTATCTCATCCTAGCCTTAGTTTTGACCATTAGCAAGTGGAATAACACCCTATTGACAGCTAGCATATTTTATTAATCTTGTCCAAACCCACCACAAGTTTTAGTGCTTTAACTTGAACAATATCATATACACATAGAGCATAAACATAGGAACATATAACATAAACCAAACGATAACATAGCAAAGAATCTGATGTTTTGAGCTTGCTCATAACCAAGAGCGCAGCTATTTAAATTGATTTAACCTTGCAAGGGTGTACTCTTTTTATCCACACGACACGAGGACCATGCGGCTCGCCCACCCCGCTAAAGGTGGACAAGACGGTACTCATGACAACCCTTCCCAAAGAGCCCCGAACTTTTGAGACACGCCTAGCTTGTACGGAGGCAACTCTAGGTCCACCAGGGACATCCCTAGGTCTCTCTACATAGCCCACGGCCACACATCTCGGACCGTGCTCCAAACGAACAAGACAACTAAGTTAATGGGCTCATCCTTACCATTATGTTGGATATATGTGGTAGCACGGAAAAGTGCTCAAAACAATGTCATCCACGGACGGGCCTTAATCGACTTAAGCGGTTCTGCATCACTGAGACTCCTTTCTCGTGACCTCACAATCCGCCCAAGTCTTGCAACAACTTTAACAACATGTTCCATTTCTCCAACATTAACAAAACGGATCCAATATAGTAATGATGTTAAACCTATAACTCCCTTCCCTTGACCCAAGTGACATTTCTCTAACTCTAAGCATAGCTAAGCCATTAACAAATTAATTAACATTAACCCAACTATACAAGCGACAAGGTATTGGAAGAAAATTCAAGGAAGGTAAATGCATTAAAGACATAGGTGCTACCCAAATATACATAAATAGTTAGATACCCAATTGCAACCCATAGTATATCATAATAATCAAATTATTGTAAACGAGGGTCGAGAAATATGCTTAGCGGCTTGCTTTGGTTATCCTCGGGTTCGACGAACACTTCAACTTCGGGCTCAAACGAGGGCTCAACGGCTTCGCTCTCCGACGTTTCGTTCTCTAGCATGTATGAATGTATGCTTGCATTAGAATGATGTAAATGAGAATGCTTATGAAATGCATCAAGTAAATAAACACAACCATGACAAGGCAAGGAAATACATTTAACAAGCAAGCACTATGAAAAATAATTATCTAAGCATAAATGACTAGCTATCAAGATATTGCTCAAATAAAATCATACATAACAGAAATATTCTACACAAAATTTATTCTAACAGAGGATTAACAGAACCAAATGGTGGAGTTGTATTTAATATAAAATCTATTCCATGTAATAGCAGCAATTTAATTAAAATAAGTAACCCTAAAGCACATAAATCATGAAACACATCTAAACGTAGCATAAAAATTCTAAACTAATTTTTATCATAAACTAGACAGTAGAAACAAATTGTCAGATTTTGATTTACTATTTTATCATGTTTCTGCAATATATGAAAAATACAACAATTTCCAGACCTAAAAAGGTAGATTAAACTAAAACAGTGGGAAAAAGGTGCAAACAGTGAACTTGATCCACAGATCTAGACAGAGCATGAGTTAAGGAACCTAACAAAACTGGATTTGCAAATTTAGGAGCAATACATAATTTATTAAGCATTTTTCATCCCTAGAGAAAGTAAATCTATAACTCGAAAAGTACAACAGAAGCGTAGCAGTTCAATATTTTTAGGTGATAGAGAAACATCGCAGGAATCTAATAAAAGAAGAATCACTATTTTTGGAGCTCTACAAGAGTTACTAAAAATCACACAATAAACAGCATACACAATATACATAGCAACACATGCACAACATGCAAACATTTGGGCCCAGGGACCAAATCTTGGCCCAGCAGCAGCCCATGGGCAGAAGCCCATGCCCCAGCAGCACGGGCTAAGGCCCAGGCCAGCCCACACCACGGGAGCGCGCGCGGAACGCGCATGGCGTGCCGGCGGCTTGACGAGCGGCGGTGGCGGAGCTGCGCCGGCACCAGGCGGGGCCGAGGCGGCGTTGGACGGCGAGCGTGGAGTGTTTCCGAGGGCGGCGAGTTCACTAGAGGTCGTTGACGGCGAGGAGGAGCGGTGACGGTGGCGCTCCACGAGCTCCAGCGGCGGCGGACGGCGGCCCTACACGAGGCGCACGAGAGAGAGAGGTATGAAGGCCGGCGGAGGTTGCGGCGGGGGCTCACCGGAGGAGGAGATCGGCGACGGAGGTGGAGCTTCGGGCAGCGGCGGCAATGGAGGAAGAGAGGCGTGTGGCCTAGGGTTTCACAGAGCCGGCGGCCGGGTTAAAAAGAAGGAGAGGGCGAGGGGAAGCAGAGGGTTTTCGCGTGGCCATGGCCACGGTGGCCAGTCCAGCGGCGAGGGCCTGGCCGACGCCGCCCTTGCTGTCCAACCAGCGAGCGAGCTGTAGCGTGAGAGGAGGAAGAAGGCACTGACGTGTGGGCCTGGTAGGATTTCTTCTATTCTTCTTTTTTTTGGGTCGTTACACCTTCCCCCGACGTCGCTCGTCTGGTTGAAGTGTCGACATATATGGCCTGCGCATCAGCTTGGCAGGCCAGCTAGAACAACCGCCCTTGAGTCAGAGAACTACGACAATTAGGATTTAGAAGAGTAGAACAAAGAGAAAAAGAAAAAGGATAAAAGAAGTCTGATCGATTGGTTTCAATCGGCCTTAAGCCTACGTGTCTTAGTCCTATCAACATAGGACAAACAGTACATAATCATTCTATCATGTTATAATTAGGCAATGAGACAAAACCCTAACCACCAGTTAAAATAACTATCCATCCAAACACTATTAACAATAGTATACAGAAGCCGAATTAATCAAACTAATGCATCTATGACCAAATATTTTTTTTATGCACCAAATTTGGCTATTCAGTGTTCGCCGAAAATGACATTGAGTCAAATTTATGTGTCAACAATTTCTTCGAAGAATTTCGAATCTACTACTAACTTGATCGATAATAACTGTATGGATCCACCATGCATGATCTCTCTATCTGTAACTTGTTGCCGTCCAAGTACAGATGTTTTGAAAATTCGAACTGACACTGAGAGCTTGACTTAATTTGTTCTGAACCTGGTTGACCTGATGTCTGATCTCTGAAGGGGCGGTCTTGTACATAAAGGAGGAATTCAATTTAAAGAGCAAGCCCCTAATTGAGGGTCTCATCGTGGCCATGTCCCTCATTGGTGCAACAGTCGTCACAACATTCACCGGGGTGGTGGCTGACTCCATTGGTAGGCGGCCTGTGCTGCTCGCCTCGGCTGTCCTCTACTTTGTTAGTGGATTGGTGATGCTCTGGGCACCAAACGTGTATGTTTTACTCCTAGCAAGGCTCATCGATGGACTCGGTATTGGTTTGGCTCTCACACTTGTTCCTTTATACATCTCCGAAACTGCGCCAACGGATATTCGTGGATTGTTGAACACTTTTCCACAGTTCAGTGCGACGGGTGGGATGTTCCTTTCTTATTGCATGGTGTTTGGGATGTCTCTCTTACCAAAACCAGATTGGAGGATCATGCTTGGGGTTCTATCTATCCCCTCGCTTATATACTTCGCACTGGTTGTCTTCTACCTGCCTGAATCACCAAGGTGGCTTGTAACCAAAGGAAGGATGGTTGAGGCTAAGAGAGTCTTGCAAAGGTTGCGGGGAAGGGAAGATGTCTCAGGTTTGTATGAATTTGCAACATATGTGGAATTTATTGTGATTGTAGTAGCTATACAATTGTGCCATGGTTACTCATTTTAGGTTAACTATACAGGAGAAATGGCTCTTCTGGTTGAAGGCCTGGATGTTGGGAAAGATACACATATCGAAGAATACATCATTGGCCCTGATGACAAGCTTGCTGAAGAAGGGCTGGCTCCAGATCCAGAGAAGATCAAACTATATGGACCTGAAGAAGGCCTAACTTGGGTTGCACGACCTGTTCAGGGTCAGAGTTTACTTGGAAGTGTTTATGGTCTCAACTCTCAACATGGGAGCGTGGCTAGTCAAGGGAAGCCCTTTGTGGATCCCGTTGTCACTCTTTTCGGTAGTGTCCACGAGAATACACCCGAGATAATTTCGAGCATGCGGAGCACATTGTTTCCCAATTTTGGCAGCATGTTTAGTGTTGTGGGGCAGCAACATGCTAAAGCTGTCTCGGATGCTGAGA
>OAMR01000076.1:195434-213050 GCA_900205405.1 Echinochloa crus-galli | reverse complement strand
GGGGGGGGGGGGGTAGGCGGAGAAAAAACAACAATTTTGATTCAATGCATCACGTAAAAAAGTTTTTAGTTTTTAGTTTATCAACTACGAACTAGCAAGCCAATAATTACTGGGCAGTCAGAAAAAAAAATTCAAATCACTCTGCTAGGATTCACAAATCAACATTGACAATAATTGAAGGAACCTGCCTTGATGCTTCTCGCTAAATAAACGAGATGTTGATATCGACAAATTAACCATTGAGGTTTCATTGTTGACTTGCACGTTATTAACCACTGAAAGAACAACGACGCTAATTTCTCATTGTTCTGGACAAGGTTAATGCCTGTTGCATCAGGGGAGTTATCAACCACTGAAAGAACAACGATGCTAATTTCTCATTGTTCTGGACAAGGTTAATGCCTGTTGCATCAGGGGAGTTATCAACCACTGAAAGAACAACGATGCTAATTTCTCATTGTTCTGGACAAGGTTAATGCCTGTTGCATCAGGGGAGTTATCAACCACTGAAAGAACAACGATGCTAATTTCTCATTGTTCTGGACAAGGTTAATGCCTGTTGCATCAGGGGAGTTATCAACCACTGAAAGAACAACGATGCTAATTTCTCATTGTTCTGGACAAGGTTAATGCTTGTTGCATCAGGGGAGTCTCCTTGATGTTGGTCCGCGCAGGCATCCTCGCCGCCTGCCCCCTCCTTTGCTCCTGCGTCACCATGGCTCAGAGCTGCTCCCCCACGGCAGGCAAGTTGCTTAGATGCGAGACAAGAGAGAATGAAGAAAAAAAGAAAAACAAAAATAAATATACCTGCTGGGATATATGGCCTCCACAAGTTAGGAGAAAAATAAATAAAAAATCTGAAGTACCTCTCTTTAATATTTTGAAATTATGAAAAAAAGATTTCTGTATTGGAAGTTAAAGAGAAAAAAGATTTCTCTACCGTCGTTTTGAGTGGAAGAAACCATTTCACGTAGGACATAATTTCTTGGGTTAGCTGACCTGGTGTACCGCATGCCAAAAACAATGACAGTTGTCCCAGGATCCGGGATATATATAGTCTCCCTGGCCCACACATTAATTGTCCCCTACATCTATCCACCTGTCAAGAAAAACATTCTAGGCGCACCAAATAAACACACCCAGACACCATATGATCTCTGTCCCTACATATCACAGGTCCCACAATTCATGACCAGTAAGCCCTACAGTGTCGGTATGGGTGCCTTGGAGAACCGAATAAACCAAACCTGCACCTCTCTCGTGTCTCCACGTACACCCCCGTCGCTCTCCAATCCCAACGCAGAGCGTGGCGAAATAAATCGCTCCGTACTCCCCCGCCGGCCACCTCACCGCCTCTCCAGATCCCGCTCCGTCGCCGTCCCCGGCCTCGACGATCCTAAGAACAAGGCCCCGTGTGCGTGCCCGATCGGGGATTGCAAATCTTGGCTGCTGGAGCGGGGTAATTAAGCGATCGAGATCTCTATCTTTCTTGGATTTATTTGGCTTGGCTGCTTGATTTGGGTTGCGTTTCGTCTCTGTTTTAATTTAATTTGCTCCTGCGAGATGCCGCATGCTGCAGATTGAGGGATGAGCCTGTTGCATTTGGCTGTGCAGGGGTATAGTAGATTTCTGCGGCCATGGAGGGCGCCGTGCTGGTCGCCATCGCGGCCTCCATCGGCAACTTGCTGCAGGGATGGGATAATGCGACCATTGCAGGTAAACTACGGTGTAAATAAAATGTTCATTTGATCGTACTATTATACGGTTGCACCTAGATGTTTTTATGCTGCTCCATTTTAACTAGGTAGCAATTATTAAATTAGGATTCCTTGTTGTAGTGTTCGATTGGGAGTTTACCAAGCGGTGATTTCTGTTGACACGCAAGGCGTACCTCACAGAGTGCGCATCAGCTTGGCAGGCCAGCTAGAACAGCCTCTAGTACCGTCCAGTCGACAGAAGTATGACAATTTAGGATTCAGACAAGTAGAACAAAGAGAAAAATAAAAGAGAGAGACGTGCACTAACCACCAGTTAAAATAATTATTTGTCCAAACACTATTAACAGTATTGTAAAGCAGCCGAATTAGTCAAACTAATTTACATTTATGACCAAATATTTTTTAATCACCAAATTTGGCTATTCAGTGTTCACCTAAAATGAGATCAAGTCAAATTTAAGTGTCAACAGTTTCTTCAAAGTTAACAATTGTATGGATCCACCATGCATGATCTCTCTGTCTGTAACTTGTTGCGCGCCATCCAAGTCCAGATGTTTCGAAAATTCCAACTGATACTGATAGCTCTACTTTGTTCTGAACCTGGTTGACCTGATGTCTGATCTCTGAAGGGGCGGTCTTGTATATAAAGGAGGAATTCAATTTAAAGAGCAAGCCCCTAATTGAGGGTCTCATCGTGGCCATGTCCCTCATTGGTGCAACAGTCGTCACAACATTCACCGGGGTGGTGGCTGACTCCATTGGTAGGCGGCCTGTGCTGCTCGCCTCGGCTGTCCTCTACTTTGTTAGTGGATTGGTGATGCTCTGGGCACCAAACGTGTATGTTTTACTCCTAGCAAGGCTCATCGATGGACTCGGTATTGGTTTGGCTCTCACACTTGTTCCTTTGTACATCTCCGAAACTGCACCAACGGATATTCGAGGATTGTTGAACACTTTTCCACAGTTCAGTGCGACAGGTGGGATGTTCCTTTCTTATTGCATGGTGTTTGGGATGTCTCTCTTACCAAAACCTGATTGGAGGATCATGCTTGGGGTTCTATCTATCCCCTCGCTTATATACTTCGCATTGGTTGTCTTCTACCTGCCTGAATCACCAAGGTGGCTTGTAACCAAAGGAAGGATGGTTGAGGCTAAGAGAGTCTTGCAAAGGTTGCGGGGAAGGGAAGATGTCTCAGGTTTGTATGAATTTGCAACATATGTGGAATTTATTGTGATTGTAGTAGCTATACAATTGTTTCATGATTACTCATTTTAGGTTAACTATACAGGAGAAATGGCTCTTCTGGTTGAAGGCCTGGATGTTGGGAAAGATACACATATCGAAGAATACATCATTGGCCCTGATGACAAGCTTGCTGAAGAAGGGCTGGCTCCAGATCCAGAGAAGATCAAACTATATGGACCTGAAGAAGGCCTAACTTGGGTTGCACGACCTGTTCAGGGTCAGAGTTTACTTGGAAGTGTTTATGGTCTCAACTCTCAACATGGGAGTGTGGCTAGTCAAGGGAAGCCCTTTGTGGATCCCGTTGTCACTCTTTTCGGTAGTGTCCACGAGAATACACCCGAGATAATTTCGAGCATGCGGAGCACATTGTTTCCCAATTTTGGCAGCATGTTTAGTGTTGTGGGGCAGCAACATGCTAAAGCTGTCTCGGATGCTGAGAATCAAATGGAAGGCAATGAGTATGCTTCAGATCATGATGGAGATGACATTGAGGAAAGCCTCCAAAGCCCACTTATTTCTCGTCAAGCAACAAGCGTGGAAGGGAAGGAGATTGCTGCACCTCAAGGTAGTATGATGGGTGCTTTGGGAAGAAGTAGCACCATGGGCATTGGTGGAGGATGGCAATTGGCATGGAAATGGACTGAGAGAGAAGGTGCAGACGGGCAAAAGGAAGGTGGCTTCCAACGTATTTACTTGCATGAGGAGGGCGTACAAGGCAACAGGGGTTCCAAATTGTCATTACTAGGAGGAGATGTCCCTCATGGTAGTGAGTTCGTCCAGGCAGCTGCTCTTGTGAGTAAACCAGCTCTTTACAGCAATGCTGGTCCTGCAATGGCGCATCCATCTGATGCAGTTCCTAAAGGTCCAAAATGGGCTGACCTGTTTGAACCTGGAGTGAAACATGCACTGTTTGTTGGCATAGGAATACAGATCCTGCAACAGGTATATGAATATTTTTTCCACTATCCTACACACTCTGTCTCTAAATGCACCTGGTAATTAGTTTAGCACTATAGAGACGTCAAAAGAATTTCTTATGGAGCTTTAATTAAAGCTCTATCATAAAATTAAATAGTTAAATTGAAGCATCTTTCTGCTATGTGCTGCACTTCTGCTAATAACTTTCTTGTAATAATTTATACTTTTGGTCATTCCAGAAAATGTTAGGAGGCCTAGCAATTATAATGAGCATCTCAGCGGTATTTTCTTCTTGTTTCCTAGAAGGAAAAAGTCCTGATGACAAGATGGGTGCTAATCTGGATAATTACTGATCACACTTGAGGTGGTAGTGGTACCGATAAATCTTTAGATCCTAAATTGAGTGGAATCAACTTTGATATCTTGTATTCCCTTTGTTTTTATTTACATGTCACATTAGCTTTGTCCTAAAAATCAATGTTTTCCAACTTTGACCAAGTTTATTGAGAAATATAACAACATCTACTATATTGAACACGTGTATTATCAAAATATAGTTCATGATGGAACCAGTTATACAAATTTTGTGTTGTAGATGTTTTTATATTTTACTATAAACTTGGTTAAAGTTGGACCACTTTGACTTGCGACAAAACTAATGTGACATATATGTAAACAGAGGTAGTAGTGTAGAGAATTGGGAAAACACCATATACCCTTAGGGGTAGAGTGACCTCTTATATATATAGCCAATATGACTTGGAATACAAGACACATACATACACATAGCTATCCGCTTGTTCTCTGGCAGCATTGCGCTCCACGGGAGGGTCATAGTCGATGTGTGGTAGGCGGCCAAATTTGCCGCACATGGCCTGACCAGATGGGGGAAGATGGGGGGCAGCAATTCCATCACCAACGTGGTAGATGAGTAAGTTTACATTGCTGTGGGAAGGATAGGATGCGTGGGATGAACGTCTGGGAGAGACATGATGATTTGGACGCAAAAATGGGGATCGCATCGCAGGAGGAGGAAAGGCAATATATGATGCCAAAAAGACCCCACGTGCGTGGGAACTGGGAAGTGGAAGGACACCTTGGTCAGCAAAATCTAGACTCGTGATACCATGTAGAGAACTGGGACAACACCACTACCCTTGGGGTTGGGTGACCATTTATATATAGGCAATGACTTGAAATATATGATACATACATACACATAGCTATACATATTCTAATCAGTATTCGCTCCCAAAAGAAATACGATGTGGTGTTCTGTAAAATAAACACATAAAAAATTCATCAATCCCACATCTTACTATTACTAATTGGTGGCTTTAAAATGGAGTCTCAACATTAATCCTTGCAAGATACTTTGAAAAATATATATAAATCCTCACAATATGTGAAACATCGGGCCATCATAGGTAAACTTTAATCATTTTATCCACTTCTATTATGTTTGCTAAAAAGGTTACCACATCTGCTGTCATGAAAATACTCTAAAGTAACACCCTAAATATTTATTTAAACTAGCCATTTCTACCCTTTATTTGTAAAATAACCACTAATATTCATCCAAATAACCCACTTATGCTATTATAAATAATCTAAAATTATCTCTCAAAATTGCATCAAAATTACCTACACTGTCATTATTAAAATAACCTGAAGGAACCCCTAAATGCTACTGAAATCAGCTATATGTGCCAGTATAAAAAAATAATCCCAAAGTACACCAATATATGATTCTGAATTACTCCATTATTTATATATAAAATACTAAATTAATTAAGTAATACATGGATGATCTGTGTGTCACCATATATAGACCACGTATACATGTGTGGAATAAGTGATGATAATATCAATTTCGATTTTATATACATAGCTTCAACTAAGGGTTCAGTTGAACACATCTACGTGTCAGACACATGAATATGAAATGTGAAGTGAAAAAGCTATTAATGTACTAGATGAAAAAGTATATAGAGTAATTGCTAACTAAAATCTATTACAACAGGATAAAGATAAGTACATACCTATGTAGCTAGTTATTCTATTAGAATATTTAACGGGAGAGATAGAGAGAGAGAGAGTAATGAAGGCAGTTGTGTTTTTTTTTTGCAACAGACTAATTTTTAATCAATTTCTAATAATTATGCCTCTCGAAATTATTAACACATGTGGTAGCACATGTTGATAGACTAGTTATATTAAATAAGATACTGGAGAACTGTTGTAAGTGGGCTTCAGGACCGCCCAATCTTGTTTAGGTCACAGCTTGATTAACAGGTATTTTTGTCAGAAGCATGGAAACAATATGTTGATCTCACCTCCCCATTCACTTGCAAGGACATTCATGAATACATTTGCCAAACATGATTGTAGGTTAAAGTCTCTGTTAGCAAAGGGATTAGGGGAGTCATTAGCATGCCCTATGGGCCTCGAGTGTACTAGCACACAGGCCTTCTGGCCTTGTGCGCCACCCCTCCTGATTAATGATAGAGGTGCATAGCACGGTTACATATATAGGCAAGGAACCTAGATTGGTTTCCAGTCTCACCATTGTGTTTCATGTTTGTTGACATAATTTTGTTTTTCTTTTAACTTTTTCCCTGTCAGATGTGGTATACAATATGTTACTATGTTGATTATTAACTTTTATCCTTTTTATGCAGTTTGCTGGCATAAGTGGTGTTCTGTACTACACTCCTCAAATTCTTGAGCAAGCAGGTGTTGGTGTTCTTCTTTCTAACATTGGCCTTAGCTCATCTTTGGCTTCTATTCTTATCAGCGCCTTGACATCATTACTGGTGCTTCCGAGCATTGGCATTGCAATGAGGTTCATGGATATGTCTGGAAGGAGGTGAGACTTTGCGTTTGATATACTATTGCTTATTATGCATAAATACATTCTTGGTAAAGACGGTAATAATTCTTTGTTTTGTTTCTCATTCAGGTTTCTTCTTCTTGCGACAATCCCTATCCTAATAGTTGCACTAGTTGAAGGAAGGTGGCTTCCAACGTATTTACTTGCATGAGGAGGGCGTACAAGGGAACAGGGGTTCTAAATTGTCATTACTAGGAGGAGATGTCCCTCATGGTAGTGAGTTCGTCCAGGCAGCAGCTCTTGTGAGTCAACCAGCACTTTACAGCAATGCTGGTCCTGCAATGGCGCATCCATCTGATGCAATTCCTAAAGGTCCAAAATGGGCTGACCTGTTTGAACCTGGAGTGAAGCATGCACTGTTTGTTGGCATAGGAATACAGATCCTGCAACAGGTAAGAATATTTTTTCCACTATCCTACACATTTTGTCTCTAAATCCACCTGGTAATTAGTTTAGCACTATAGAGACGTCAAAAGAAATTCTTATGGAGCTTTACTGAATTAAAGCTCTATCATAAAATTAAATAGTTAAATTGAAGCATCTGCTAATAACTTTCTTGTTATAATTTCTACTTTTGGTCATACCAGAAAATGTTATGAGGCCTAGCGATTATGATGAGCAACTCAACTGTATTTTCTTCTTGTTTCCTAGAAGGAAAGAGTCCTGATGACAAGGTAGATGCTAATCCGGATATCATAGTTTTACTGATCACACCTGAGGTCCTAGTAGTACCGATAATTCTTTAGGTTCTAAATTGAGTGGAATCAGCTTTGATATCTTGTATTCCCTCTGTTTTTATTTACATGTCACATTAGCTTTTTCCTAAATCAATGTTTTCCAACTTTGACCAAGTTTATTGAGAAATATAACATCTACAATATTGAACACGTGTCTTATCAAAATATAATTCATGATGGATCCAATTATACAAATTTTGTGTTGTAGAAGTTTTTATATTTTACTATAAACTTGGTTAAATTTGGACCACTTTGACTTAGGACAAACCTAGTGTGACATGTAAACAGAGGTAGTAGTGTAGAGAATTGGGAAAACACAATATACCCTTAGAGGTAGAGCGACCTCTTATATATATATAGCCAATAAGACTTGGAATACAAGACACATACATACACATAGCTATCCGCTTGTTCTCAGGCAGCGTCGCGCTCCACAGGAGGGTCATGGTCGATGTGTGGTAGGAGGCCAAATTTGCCGTACATGGCCTGACCAGATGGGGGAAGATGGGGGGCAGCAATTCCATCACCGACATGGTAGATGAGTAAGTTTACATTGCTGAGGGAAGGAGAGGATGCGTGGGATGAACGTCTGGGAGAGACATGACGATTTGGACTCAAAAAAGGGTCTCACCATTGTGTTTCATGTGTGTTCACATAATTTTGTTTTTCTTTTAACTTTTTCCCTGTCAGATGTGGTATACAATATGTTACTATGTTGATTATTAACTTTTATCCTTTTTATGCAGTTTGCTGGCATCAGTGGTGTTCTCTACTACACTCCTCAAATTCTTGAGCAAGCAGGTGTTGGTGTTCTTCTTTCTAACATTGGCCTTAGCTCATCTTTGGCTTCTATTCTTATCAGCGCCTTGACATCATTACTGGTGCTTCCGAGCATTGGCATTGCAATGAGGTTCATGGATATGTCTGGAAGGAGGTGAGACTTTGCGTTTGATATACTATTGCTTATTATGCATAAATACATTCTTGGTAAAGACGGTAATAATTCTTTGTTTTGTTTCTCATTCAGGTTTCTTCTTCTTGCGACAATCCCTATCCTAATAGTTGCACTAGTTGTCTTGGTCGTGGTTAACATTGTGGATGTGGGAACAACGGTGCATGCTGCACTCTCTACGATCAGCCTCATAGCCTATTTCTGCTTCTTCGGCATGGGGTTTTGGTCTATTCCCAACATTCTTTGTGCAGAGATCTTCCCCACCACTGTTCGCGGCATCTGCATAGCCATCTGTGCCTTCGCCTCCTGGATCGGTGACATCATTGTGACGTACACACTCCCTGTGATGCTAAATGCCGTCGGGCTCGCTGGTGTCTTCGGGATATATGCAGTTGTTTGTATCCTGGCTCTTGTATTTGTATACATGAAGGTGCCGGAGACAAAAGGCATGCCCCTTGAAGTCATCACGGAGTTCTTCTCTGTTGGAGCAAAGCAAGCCAGGGATGTCAGGGAGGATTAATCGTCCAGATCCGGGATCAGCACCACTAGCTGTAATTTTGAATTTTCCAAACTTTACCGTGCTTAGTTAATCCTCTGATGCCGTGTGAAAAGATGCTTTGACCGATGAAGAAGGGGACCGGGGGACAGTGTGCCTAAAGATTTGGTTTGGCTGTACATGGTGTCATGTTGTGAGGCTTGATACTGTCATGGACCGGCTTTTTTCTTCGGAGACTGTGTTTCTGTTCGTTGTAAACTTTTTTGCCTATGTTACTAGTGGTGTATGCTTTCTTTTCTTTTCTTTTTTTTTGCAAGAAATGTCGGCCTTTGTCTCAGGCGGCGGTTTCATGTATGACAGTTATGCTATTGGTTCCTTTAATTTGTCTTGTGGGCTCCTCCATTGCGAGCCCTGGATTTAGGCAACCAAGTAGGCGGCAACCATGTCTATTGCCAATGAAGTTGTTTCTTCAGTTTAGTGGTAGCTGCTAAAGCGAGAGGGCCTTTATGTTCCGGTTGAGGTTGTGCAGGAAAACATTAGTGACTGTTCAATGTTCACCATCTCGATCTTGAGCCAGAAATGTACTTCATAATGCAAATTCATGATGTGTTCCTCTGGTTGCAGAAAATATAGGTGGAGCTCGACCTGAGCATATCCAATGTAAATGGAAAGAAATACTTGCTCTGCTGCTGTTGGGCTAGCTGTTTCTTGGTTTCTCAAGCTCAGTCCGTACAAGGGAAAAGGTGATGCGCTCACTTGTTAGCGCTAATCACTGTCAGAAATTGACAAAGGAGACACCTAAATTAGTGACGGGAAAACAAAATACATGACTAGTGTAAGATTAGTGATGGATGTAGTCACTAATGTCTTGGCCCATGGCCCTGGCCCTAATCTGGACATATGAGTGATGCATGTCAACAAAACGCCTAACTGATTATAAATAGAGTAAAGTCCATTTAACCCCACCCCTAATATTGTCACGAAATCTAAAACACCCCCGATCTCAAAAAATGAATATCATACACCACTAACTCTTTAAAAAGGGGACAAAATAGCCCCTGAACTTCTTCGAAGTGGTTTTGACGGTGATTTTGGCCTTTCTTAGTTCAAAAACAAATGTGATAAATATAAGAATGGTTTTTAAATCATACAAAGGCCCTATTTGACAGAGCTCCCAGAGCTAATTCTCGGGTGAATTCGGGAGGAGCTCTGCCAAACGATTTTCCAGAGAGAAGTGATTCTCTGCTGATTCTGTGAAGTGATTCTCTGAAATGAACTAAGAGGTTGGGAGCTTAAAAAAAGTAGATTCTCCTGATTCTGTGAAGTGATATGATTCTCCATTCTGATTTTGATAATTTATGCTAGAGAATAAAAGAGAATTACTTTCAGCCACAGAATCACTTCTCTCAGAGAATCAACTCCTATAGAGAATCAGAATCTCTAGCAAACATGCCCAAATTATATTTGGCCTCCAAAAAATATCGAGAAAAATTCTAATGATACATTTTGATACGAGGAACCCAAATAACATATTTGAAGCTCCCGAGAATATCTCTAGAAGCTTCAAAAAATTGGATTTAACCCTAATAAAATAGGAAAATATTTAGAAAAATGTAGAAAATTCCTAAATTGCAATCAATATCTAAATCGATATTGGTAACTTTCCACAATATAACACGACAACGACATGCAAACAGCTTGATCTTGTATTTTTATTGTTGTGACCATTAGGATGTGTTGGAAAAATTTCTATATTTTTATAGATATTTTCCTATTTTAAGTGCTAAATAATTTTTTAGATCTTCTAGATACATTTTCATGAGTTCCAAATATTTTATCTGGGTTCTTATATTCCAATGTATCACTAGGATTTTTCTCGATAGTTTCGGAGGAGAAGGCTGCCGTAGTTAGCGACGAAGCCGGCCATGCATAAGATTCAAGAGCAGGTCGTGCACGATGATGGTGACCACCCACGGCCCAGATTTATACTGATGCATTTTACGAAGGGTGGTAGTGGCGGTGGCAGTGACAGCGGCCGGATAGGCTTGAGGACTTAGTCAGTTTTGAAATAGATATGGATGAAAACGGGACGGGATATTGTATTAATAAAAAATACAGGAAATAGGAAAAATACTAAGAAAATACGGCAGGAACAGGAGCGGAATCAGTTGGAGGGGTTTCCCGACTGTATTCACAGTCACCGTATTTAACTGGGAAAATTCCCGTAGGTATTCCCGTATTGTACCACATAAACTTACTATTCAGCCCACGTGTATATTGAGCCCAATATTACATGTGCGCAGCCACACTTAGCTTGAGGCCCGGCCCAGTAACCTGCGCCTCCCAAACAAATAGCCTAGCCGCATCCCCTGCTCTCAAACCCTAACCCCCGCAGTCCCGCCACTACTAGAAATGTTAATATCCGTGACGTTTTTCTCATGACATTTGTTATTTTTGTCATTGAACATTACATATCTATGACGAAAATTTGGTTTTCGTCATTGATCATTAGTGATGGGAATTAGGCACTATGAATTTGTGACAAAAATAACGAAAACGTCATAGAACAACAGCCGATTTCGTCACAGACCAACGCTCCATCAACATAACTCGTTTTATGATGCTTTTGTCTAAAATTACGACGGACAATTTTCGTCACTCATAAATTACACATGTTCTCATCCTGAGAACCGCGCATGTGTAAGATGGGTCCCGCGCGGATAAATTGAACCACAAAACTTAGTGGGCCCCACAAATAAATTAGGGGCAAAAATATTCCCTCGGTGGGAATCAAAGTAGTTGGCTCTACCACTAAACCACTCAACAACTTATGACATTATATCCTTTTATAATTTATTTATTGTGATTACTAATTAACTTGTTTTGTAATTGTAAGGATGGCAGCGGACCATATAATTGTTAAACAAACTATAAATTCTCCGTTTTGAATATCGCATCCACGGCCCGCAGCTTCGCGCCAGCCCAAGACGCTCTAGCCTAGCCAGCTCGCTCCCGCAGGCCCACGAGCGCTCGACCCAGCTCCATCTCCCCCGGCCCACTCGCCCCACCCTCCAGCCCAGCCAACTCGCTCCGTCGCTCCCGCAGGCCCACGAGCACCCAGCCCACAGCTCCATCTCCCCCGGCCCAGCGCCAGTCGCCCCGACCTCCAGCCCAGCCCAACCAGCTCGCTCCGCAGGCACACGAGCGCCCGGTCGGCCGAATTTAATTCGGCACAAAAAAAAGTGCGTGCCGAGGGTTCGAACCAACGACCTCATGCATGCTTGGGAAGTTGGCGCTTCACAGGTTCGGCTACTGTTACTATGACGCTGAGATAAGGACGGTAATTTATATATACAATTCTACATCTCGTGACCACGTGGCAGCATCCAGTTGGTTAAGCTGCTTCCCCACGGATCCAAAGCAGACTGTGCAGGGCGCGTGGGCCACGTGGCGCACGTAGGTTGCTTCCCATACCTATTTTTTTCTTTTTAATACATAGTTAAAATTTCTAATTAGTATTTCTTGATCATACAAACTCCAAATTTGATGTGTTTTTTTCTAATGTTTTCTAAAATCACGATCTTTAATGTCATATAGTTTGTTTGCATACTTATTTCTATTTTCATCTCATTTTTATATAACCTCTTTTCTTACACCGAAAGAGAATTGATAAACCATATTTTTCTATAATAATTGGTCATCTAACTTCATATTTTATAATGTTATGGTGAATATAAGTTTCTATCTAAGTTTGAGTTCCATATGAGTTAGACTAGAGTTATGAGAACCTATGTGAGAGATGTATCAAATTATGAACAATGTATGGTCTTACTTCACAAAAGTTATCTAAATTTTTTATGGCAAGCTTATGGACCAAAAGTATGTTGTCATATCAATTTATAGAATTTTTAGAGAAAATTTGGATATTATTTTAATTATTACGTGGTAATTTGGAGAAAGAAGTTTGAATTGTCCCTATAAGGCAATTGAATTTGTCTCATATCTTAAAGACATGGGTTAAAATGTCACGTACGAGTCCAAATATATTTTTTCTTTATTTGTTAAGCAAATAGTACTCACTACTAGACAACCTATTTTTTTTGTGTCGGCACTTTTAGTGCCAGTTAAAAAAAATCGGTTGAGATACTCTATCAGTGCACGTTTGATAATGCGTTGTCTGTGTTGTCATTGCAGCCCGACAATAAAAATAGTTTGGAAGAATGGTGTTTTTGCCCCTGCTCTGAACTCTAATGATGACTTTACCCCTACTTTTTAAACTTTGTGATTTTACCTCTCCTTTTTTAATCCGAAGCGAACGTTTACCCCTCTTTTTGAATGCATTAGTTAGAGCAATATTAAACAAATTAAAAAAAATCTTTACATGATTGGAAAAGGACAATAGTCCCCCTGATCCACACCAACTCAACACCACTTGCACGAGAACCTCATCTAGTGTGACAAAAAAACAGTAGAACGGATCTCCGCTGAACCCCAGCGGCGGCAGCGGCGGGCGGATCTCCCAGGCGGCGGTGGTGGCGCCAGGTCTTCGAAGCGGCGGCGCGAGAAGGGAAGGCGGGCGGCCGCGAAACCTAGGGTGCATTTGGTTGGAGAGCGAGGTGGAATGGAACGGTTCCATTCTAGAATAGAAGGATGGAAGGGCTCCATTTTTACGTTTGGTAGCAAGGATGGAATAGCTCTAGTTTTGTGTTTGGTTGAGGGAATATGCATCAATCAGCTCCTCTCCCGTTAGACCACGTTTTGTGGGGCCCACCTGTCATTCATTGTACCCTTCATCTTCCTCCCCTCACCTCCCGCATCCCTATGCTCCGCCCGCCGCCCGCTCCGTCCGCCGGCCTCCGCTCCGCCTGCTCTGCCCGCCGATCCGCCCTTCACCCGCCGGCCTCTGCTCCGCCCATCTGGTCCGGCTGGGAAGAAGCGTGAGACGGGGGAAAGATGGCGTCGGATGGGAGCAGACGCGTTCGCTCGTTTTGGTCAAGCGGGTGCGTTTCGAATCTTCAGCGAATATTCTCTCTTGGGGATGGCTCTGTTCCTACATAAGTCAACCAAGCAAAGCATGGAAGGGCTCCATTCTAGCCGGCTCCCCAACCAAACACATCCCTAAGCGGCGGCAGTGGGTCCCCCAGGCGAGCAGGCGGGCGGTCGAGCGCGTCGCTCGATCGTCTGGCTCAAGCGGGCAGCCGAGCGGCTAAAAGTGGGCCCGCGGCCAGCCGAGCGCCTCGCGGAGGAAGGCGGCCCTGTGAAGTGGCCTGGCTCTCTCAGTCGCGACGGGAAGGCAGGCCCATGGGCGGCCTCCGGCTGGTGCGGGTGACCTGGCCTCCCAACGCGCTAGCACGTGCGCTGGCTCGCTCGACGATGTGCTCGCTGTCACCACCGACGAGGTCCTCGCTACACTCAAGGCAAAGGACGAAGGCAGCAGCCCCGCCACCGCCAAGGAGGAGATCGATCGAGAAGCTCCTCAACCCGATCTCCGACGAGATGTTCGCCCACCTTGTCCTCATGCTGCAGCCAGATTCCGCAAGTACGAGTACTGCCCCAACAAGATGGTTATCTTGGGATACGATGGCGAGTGATCCGAGCCTGGCTCGGATATTGGTCCAGCTACGACATGCAGCCAGAGCATCCGAAGAGGAAAACGAGGAGCAGAAGCAAGACAATCAAGATGCTAATAAGCAGCAGTAACAATGGCCGGTCCAGATATCAAGTGTGCTCTAAGTTAGCTAGTGGTGCTCATTAAATGTCATGGTGTTGATCCGTTGAAATATTATATATATGTTGTCTCAAATTAGGGGTAAACTCACAAATTATTCATAAATGGGGGCAAAATCATAAATGCAAAATTGTCTTCTTATAGCAGATTTCACACCGTCAAGTGCTGTTAACATAATAGAAAAACAGGGGCAAAATCACAAACTTGAAAAGATAGGAGTAAAATCACCATTACAACTTAAGAGAAGGGCAAAAACGCTATTGCCCCAAATAGTTTTTAGTGCCGGCTCCTGTTACAACCCAACCTCGAAAATGGTTTCCTTTCAAAATCGGATGAAGTCAGACTTTATATCAAAATTGTAGAGTTTGACAAGATCTAAAACTTTGTAGTGAAAAATATTGACATTTGCAATATTTTATTAGTCTAAATATTTGATATAAATATTTTGTTAGTCTAAATATTTTGTTAGTCGGACGAGTCCACTTTTCTTTTCTATGAGGGATCCACGCCCCAAACCCTACTGCTTTTGAGTTCTTGGAGGATGTTACTACTAATGTGTGGGCCCCCATTGGCCCGTCGCGACCTCCCTTGTCTGCCTATACGCTTCGTCTACTCGCGTCGGGCGGCTGCGGGCCCCCCTCCGCCTACTCCAGGGGCGGCTGCCACTCCTGCAGCACTGCCTCGAGGCGTAGTCCCGATCCCCACCTGTGGTGAATCAGCACTCTATGACCACACAGGTAATGGATGGTTTTAGGCAGCCCCGTCGTGTACCATGTTGGTCCCCTATCTCCCATGGACCTTCCGCAACGCCCTTGTCGACCGCAACTGGCGGGCTGCTACCGAAGAAAAACAGTCCGCCTTACTACAAAACAACATCTGGAACTTGGTGCCACATCCGCCTCACACAAATGTTGTCTCCTGAAAGTGGATCTACAAGCACAAGTTTCTGGCCAATGGTTGTCTCGAGCGTTACAAAGCTCGTTGGGTTCTCCAGGGTTTCACCCAGCACCTAGATGTGGATTGTCATGAGACCTTTAGTCCTATTGTGAAGCCCGCAACTATTCATATAGTACTATCTCTTGCACTATCCCACGCTTAGCATATTCACCAGCTGGATTTCAAGAATGCTTTCCTCCATGGCACCATGTCTGAAACAGACTACTTCTCTCAGCCCTATGGTTTTGAGGATCCTGCTCACCCTAACTTTGTTTGCGGCCTCAACAAGTCGTTGTATGGTTTGAAGCAGTCCCCCATGCATGGTACAATACATTCGCCACTTACTTGGTCTCTCTTGGCTTTCAAGAATCCAAGTCAAACACTAGCTTATTCATCTACCGCTGCGACGCTCCTACTGCCTATCTCCTCCTATATGTCCATGATATTGTGCTCATTGCATCTTCTACATAACTCCTTCGGCACATCATCCTCTCTCCCTACAGCAGGATTTCTCAATGAAGGACCTCGGAGAGCTCCATCATTTTCTAGGGATGCATGTTCAGTGTGTTGATGGTGGCCTCCCCCTGTCTCAGCGATAGTATATACAATGGACATCTTGGATCGTGCACGTATGGCTGAGTGCAAGCCGTGATCAACTCCTGTCGATACGAACCCCAAGGTCTCTGGATTCAGGCCCTATGGTACAAGACCCCTTGGATTTTTGCAGCCTCCCTGGTGCGCTCCAGTATCTTACTTTCACCAGCCTAGCTATTGCCTATGCTGTCCAACAAGTTTTCCTTCACATGAACGACCCATGGGAGCCCCACTTCGCCGCCTGGAGGCGCATTCTTCGCTACGTCTGCCGCACCATCAACATGGGCTTAATTTTGCGCTCACCTTCAGTGGAGGTGCTGACCGCCTACTCTGATGCCGACTGGGCAGGCTGTCCAGACACCAGAAATCAACTTCCAGCTATGCGGTGTTTCTCGGTGACAACCTCATCTCCTTGTCCTCCAAGCGGACGACGACCGTCTCCTGGTCTAGCACCGAAGCAAAATACCGCGCCGTCGCCAATACCGTCGCTGAGGCCACCTGGCTGCGCCAAATTCTGCTAGAGCTTCACACTCTACTGCAACAACATTAGCGCAGTCTATACGTCCAGCAACCCCGTTCAGCATCAGCAAGCACATCGAGATTGATCACCATTTCGTCCGCGAGCATGTGGCTGCTGGTTCTGTGCGTGTTCTGCATATCCCAACTTCATCCCACTACGCTGACATCTTCACCAAGGGGCTGCAGATGTCAGTGTTTATGGAGTTTAGGTGATTAGGTCCAGCTTGAGCGTATGTGGGTAACTGTTCAGACCGTGGGGGCATGTTAGCATGTCTATTATTAGACAGCCCAATGGGCTCAGGTGCAGCCGCACCCTCCTAGGATGGTTAGTAGACAGTTATATGACAAGGAATTTCTGATTGGTACTACTTCTATAAACCACATCTTGGAATTCCTTGCCCATATATACACATACCCTGTACTTGTCTATTCAATGAATCAATAATCCTCTCAACCATACCTTCCTTCACTACGGGAGACCGCCCCTTTGCCGTGTTCCTCCGACGTACGGCAAAGCTCTGTATACGCACGACGAAGGTTTTGTCGTGCATTTTTCTTCGTGACGCATGTCAAAGCCAGCGCGGCAACAATTGGCACCGCAAAGAGGCTTTGTCGTGCGCTTTTTTATCGCACGCACGGCGAACCTCTTTGTCGTGCGTTACCAGCGGCCAAGGCAAAAAAAAAGTAAGAGACAGGGATGGCAATTGCAAACGACGTAGTGACGGCAGCTTCGTCGTGCGTCAATACACACGCACGGAAACATTTTGAAAAGAAATAAAAAAATGGAGCGGCCCCACCGCCGGGGAGGGAGACGCCGCTTGCAGCTCCCCGCCGGTCGCCCGCGCCAGGCCGTGCCGCCTGCGCCGCCCGGTTGCCCGC
>OAMR01000076.1:77725-194708 GCA_900205405.1 Echinochloa crus-galli | reverse complement strand
GTCACGCAAGCCCCGCCCGCCTGGCCGCCGGCCGGGCCGGGATGCGCGCCGCGCCACATCGGTCGCCCGCTGCCGCCTGCCGGATGGCAGGTGAGAGGGAGAGAGAGATAGGGAAGAGAGAGGTGAGGTTTATATTTGGACGGGGGAGGTGGATCCGGGTTACAAGGTTTGGACCAATAGGAAGCCACCATTTTGGAGGAATGGATTGCTGACGTGTCAAGGTGTATTTTCTCTATGAGTTTGTAACGAAATTTTGGATGGTTAAACGATTTCGAATGAAAAGGTTATAACTACAAACTTTTATATCTCTTCAACACATACAACTTTGATATGAAACATGTTTACATCCGACATCATTTGAAAATTTTAAAAAATTAAGATTTCAAATTATATACATTATAAGAATATTTTAATGTATTTAACAATCTTAAATTAAAGAGTTGTAAACTACAAACTTTTACATCTTTTCGATACCTATAATTTTGGTATAGAACATATTCACATTCGAGGTCATATGAAAAATTTCAAATTAGATAACTTATAATAACGTTTTGAGGCATTGAACAATCCCAAATTTTAACATAGAGCAACACATGTTGTATGTGGAGAGTTAAAAAAAGTTTAGAGTATAGAAGATAAATAAAAGTATGAGATGCTTCACAAGTGTCCTTTTATATATTGAACACGTATTTAGAGCTTTATCGTGCACCAGAACAAAGACGCGCAGTAAAGACACCTCTTTGCCGTGTGTATAGTGAAGACGCACAGAAACGGAGATAAAAAAACCTGTCCAACCTAGCCTTTAACGGTTGCTAACGGCCGGTGAGAAAAAAAAAGTTTGTCGTGCGCAAAAAAAGGAAGCGCACGGCGTCACAAAAAAGCGAACGGCAAAGATTGTTTTTGCCATTGAATTTTCCGTGCACATTTTCTTTGTCGTGCGCCCTATAGAAAACGCATGGTAAAGAAGCTCTTTATCGGGCGCCCGATAAAATGCGCACGGCAAAGTTTTGGATGCACGGCAAAGTGCTATTTTCCAGTAGTGCTTCAGTAATTTCCAATCTTTCCCTAAGACCCTAATTAACCCATACCATTACCGTCTTAGATAATTAGATTAATTGACATTTCGTATTTGATTTATGAGTGAGGATCAGATCAACATTGCCTGCTCACTGCGGTACGTAACTGAACATTGGTGAGAGATAGGGAGAGTCCTAAATAGTAACGGGTAATGATTTTATAAGTTGTTCTAATATCTAGAAAAAAGATGTGTGTACGACGTACTATGAAAGAAAACATGAACTTGATGAGGATTGAAATAGAATTACCTGGAGAACAAGAGCTTGCAGGCATCTCAGGAACTTGGGAAATCCTGATAAAAGAAAGTGCACCTTCGTTTCAGTAATTTGGAAAAAATAAGAAAAATGGATTATACATATGCATATATTTATATTCAGGAATCATTTTGCATTTTCTTTCTTTATAATATAAGTTCAAATGAATGTCATAACTGACATTCATAACAGTTGTCAGAAAATTCATAAAGAACCTACTATACCGGTATTTGTTGGGTAATATTTAACTCCAAAAACGTGACAGCGGAAGCTGACTGACACGTTAGGATCAGTATATGTTCCGTTGTATTGTTCCCTGCTCCATTCATTTTAATTAAAATGTCATTGGTATAAGTTTAGATGTGACTTTGACAGCCGCGTTTTACAATATAACACGCACAAAACAAACAAAGGAGGTTCAAAGCACATTCCAGGATAAAATGTAAACCTAAATGAAAACCTTACAAATTCCCTCGTTAAGCAGGATGACATATTTAGATGCACCTTGCTTATTTTTGGAGAACGAACCAGAATATAATCTGACAGCAATTTTTTTTGAACCGGCATAATCTGATAGCATTCTGAATATTAAAGTTTAAGAATGATTGACCAATAATGGATTTTTAAAATTGAACAGAGGCTCTGTATATTTAGCACACTTTGTCTGTCCGTTGCAAGAACTCAAATTGGAGGGAATCTGACAACATATGAATATATGATGGCCGAAAAATTAAAAGCAAAACATTATTTGGTTTACATGATGCATATCTAGTATCATACGAAGCCTTAGTCCCCTACCAGGCTATCACCATCTTCTGGAATCAACCTAAATTAGATAGGCCCTTTTTAAGTAACAGAGGAATGAGCCATTCTTTATTCACCCTATAAGGTTTGAGTTTGCAAGGTGATAAAATATGTTCCGAGTCAAACAAAACTATTTAGCCGATATAGTGGCATTTCTAGCAATAACTAGCTTTAGGGGGGTATATTCGCTTTGTTTATTTTACGAAAGTTGGAGAAAAGCACTGGTAAGGACAAAGAGTGTTGCCAAAATAAAATGAAAACAATGAAAAGAATAATTCTGTGGAATTAGGGTAGGTGGGATTGCTCTAGGAGTTCTGAGTATTTTGATTAAAATGGGATTGAACACAAATTGTTGAGGAAAACAAAGGTCCTTACTCTTTGTCAATCCAGTCAACCATTTGTACGTTGACGGCCAGCTGCTTTAAGTGCTTTACCATGGCATTCTTGAACGCAGATTTTGCGACCGTCCTGTCAGATTCCTCTGCACCAGGAATTGTCCCAATTCGTCCTGCTACCTCTTGTATGTTTAACAAATTTTCAATGCCCATAAGCATATCATCGTACTGCTCGCCACTGTGGGCGTTGAATTCTAGATGTAGGCTCCGAAGACTTGGCATTGTTTCTGCCTTAAAGGCAAGGCGTAGAACACCACATTTGAATTTAAAATACTTTAGAACTGGGAACTCAGCACGGTTGAAGACAATTATCTCTGCAGGTGACTGCCTGACAAACAACGAGAGAACAATAAGTTCCTTTAGTCCTGCAATGCTACAAATATCATCCCTTTTTAATTGAATGACAGCAATTTTCAGAATGCGTAGCCTCTGGAGTTGTCCAATCCATTTGGGAAGTCTAGAAAAGATGCACATGGGTGGCAACAACTCAAATCTTTGGAGAAACAATGGTGGTGAAGATATGAGGCTTGAGCAGTACGAGTAAAAGCTGGAGCATGAAGTGTCGGGAGCAAGAATAAAAGAATTTAGTTTGCCTAATTTACCCATAGAAGATGCCAGAGCTATCAAGTTTCTCTTCAGAGCGTCGGGCATTGCTTTAGAACAGGTGAGATGAAGATCATGCAGGTCTGTCATCTCACCAAGACGACACACATTGTCTTCACAGCTACCGCTGAGGTCAAAATACTTAAGTGTGCGTAGAGACCTCATGTGGCTAATACCACTGGATAGATTTATCTCACCATGGAGACAGAGGTGCAACAAACTCGGGAGACGAACAACATCTGATGGAACAGAAGTTAGTCTTGCATAAATTTCCAGTGTCTCCAAATTTTTTAGTACACTCATTTCTGATGGGAGCCTAACAACCATATCCGTTGTAATTCGCACGTACTTCAGCTCAAACAATTGGTTGATGACACTTAGGTCTAACTCTTCTCGATCACCCCAAAATTCAATGTTTAGAACTCTAAGTACCTCAAACTCCGTAAGTAATGGTAGACACTGAATATGTCCGTAAAAGATTAGTGATCTCACAGGAGACAGTGTCATGCCCTCTGGTTTTGTTGCGTACTTAGCATTGCTGTATCTGAGAGACAGTCGACGAATATTTGCTGAAAGCTCTGGGATGGTATTGGAGTAATCTATCACAGTGGTGAAATTCTCTTCTATGGACTTGTGCGTAATAACTTCAAACAAAGTGGAGTGCAGTGTATATGTCACCACGGCATCAGAAAAATTGATATGATTGGGATGTATTAGTCCCCTCCAGACTAGCTCATCAAAGTAGGACTCTGCAACTTGGTTAATATTTTCCTGTACTACACTGATGAAACCTTCGGCCGTCCATTGCTTCAACAAATCAGCCTTCAAGAATGTATACCCCTCAGGATACATACTAAGGTATAGTAGGCATAACTTCAAATCTTGTGAAAGAAAATCATAGCTTAAGCATACTATTTCTCTTAGCAGGCCTTCTGAAGTAAGATTATTTCCCAATCTGGACGACAAACATTCTTTGACTTGGCACCACAGCTGTGAGTTATCTGGTTGGCTTGCTAATATGTTAGCTATGCTAATGATTGCTAGCGGCAGACCACAACATGTTCTGATAATATCTTCTAAATTTTCCATTAATCGTTCAAAGATTTCTTGGTTATAGCAAGACACTCTAATATTCAACAATTCTGCAGTGTAATCTCTGTTAAGAGGCTCCATCAGGAAAATAGCATCAGATTGATAATCACCGCACCTCAGAGCTACCTCCTCAATATCTGTTGTTATTAATACTCTGCTACAATGTGTGTGCTCTGGAAAAGCACTGTTAACAATATCCCAGGATGTCATTTCCCACAAACCATCGATTACAATGAAATACCTGCCAAATAATATTAAATATAAGAATAATTACATTGTGCCATGCTAGGAGCAAGAACGACATACATACAATGGTGAATTAAAGGTCTATATTAGGAGTTATGTTACAGGAGACATAATGTACTTAAGCTACGATTGGCTTCCTGGTTTCTGTGCAAGTTCTACATCATTAGTTTTTATTACCTGGATACATTGGAGTTTGTGAGCTCTAAACATTAGATAGCCAAGTCCAATCAGGGGGACGATTGCATTATTGCATAAATCTGAACCAAAAGTGTTTTAGAAAAAATAAAAGAACTACATTTCAGGTCAATAATAACATTTTTCAATCTGGCTCCGTCACTCAATTTACCTCGTGACAGAATTCTTTCACTCCTTGCATTGTTTGTCTGGGAAAAAAAAAGAGGATTCTCCATTTCTGCTACTCACAAACAGAATGACCATTAAGTTGAAATTATTTATATAGAGAGTAAACTGTGCTAGAAGGCTATCAAGGTTTTTTTTAGGCTTTCTTCATGTTGGATTTAGTGAACAGGCTGGAGCTAACTTCGAAATTTTCAATCATTATATGTACTAATTTTAACTGAAACAGGAGACATACCAAGTTAATACATATATGTACCTCTTATCTTGGAGATGTTGACTGAGGCTATCAACGAGATTTTGCACGGTGTAATGAGAATATGGTCGTCGATGGCGCTGAATTTGAGAGATTATGCTAAGGAAAAGCCTCCTTGTATCAGGCATCCTTGACGCCCGCACAAATGCGCGACACTCGAACTCCCCTCCAATCTCACGGTACACTTCTTGGGCAAGAGTCGTCTTACCAACACCGGCAGGTCCTTGAATGGCTACTAATTTCAATCCTTGTTGGGAATTGTCCTTGAGCCTGCTGATAAGTTTGTGCTTTGTTTCATCGATGCCAACAGTGTATGTTGCCTCCCTGATGAGCTCTGGAACACGGGCTTGCCCACCGGTCATGAAACAAAGGTTATTCGATGGCCATAAACGCCCAAGATTGTACCGGTCGTATGATTTGCAGGCGTCCCTTGCCAACTCAACAAGGATGCCAAATTCTTCAGCTTCAAATTGGTTAGAGTAGGGATGCGTCGTCTTGTCGATGTAATCCTCCATGTCATAGGACATTTCGCGGACCTCGTTTCTCCAGAGCTTGAGCATCGTATGAGGAGCTTCGGCCCTTGACAGATCCAAAAGGAAGGTACATGCTTCTTCGAGATCTTGGATCAGGAGTTTGATCTCGTCCTTCAGTGGATCGGGGATCTGTTTCTTGGAAGAGACTAGCAGCGAACGGAGCTTCCCTGGAAGGGATCCCACGGAGCCCAGTGACGAACTCATCTTCGATTTGTAGGCCTCTATTCTCTGGGAAGAAAAGAAATCATTGAATCGATACATAGAAGAAGTAAAAGAAAGCATCAAGAAAAGCCCAGTTACTCACTCTATCTAGTCCTGGATTGCCAACGCAGATTTGACATTGAAAAAAGGAAGAGGGAAGGATTTTTGAAAAAAAAAGGAAATAGGAAAAGATTGGAGTTGCTGCTTGAACAAAACTGGCTCTGCTAAAGTTCCGGGCAAGTCAGTGACACCGGTTGCATCCTGACAAATCAATCATGCCCCCACCTAGCTTCCCAAATTCCATCCCAAAATTCCACTATATAAAAAGAAGATTCTCATCACATCAAAATGTCGGCACATATATATAGTACTAATGTATATGAAATCAGAAACTAATTGCACACTTTTATTGTACTTTGCGAGACGAATATTTGAAGCCTAATTAATCAATGTTTGGATAATTATTCACAAAGTACAATAAAAGTGTGCAATTAGTTTCTGATTTCATATACATTAGTACTATATATATGTGCCGACATTTTGATGTGATGAGAATCTTCTTTTTATATAGTGGAATTTTGGGATGGAATTTGGGAAGCTAGGTGGGGGCATGATTGATTTGTCAGGATGCAACCGGTGTCACTGACTTGCCCGGAACTTTAGCAGAGCCAGTTTTGTTCAAGCAGCAACTCCAATCTTTTCCTATTTCCTTTTTTTTTCAAAAATCCTTCCCTCTTCCTTTTTTCAATGTCAAATCTGCGTTGGCAATCCAGGACTAGATAGAGTGAGTAACTGGGCTTTTCTTGATGCTTTCTTTTACTTCTTCTATGTATCGATTCAATGATTTCTTTTCTTCCCAGAGAATAGAGGCCTACAAATCGAAGATGAGTTCGTCACTGGGCTCCGTGGGATCCCTTCCAGGGAAGCTCCGTTCGCTGCTAGTCTCTTCCAAGAAACAGATCCCCGATCCACTGAAGGACGAGATCAAACTCCTGATCCAAGATCTCGAAGAAGCATGTACCTTCCTTTTGGATCTGTCAAGGGCCGAAGCTCCTCATACGATGCTCAAGCTCTGGAGAAACGAGGTCCGCGAAATGTCCTATGACATGGAGGATTACATCGACAAGACGACGCATCCCTACTCTAACCAATTTGAAGCTGAAGAATTTGGCATCCTTGTTGAGTTGGCAAGGGACGCCTGCAAATCATACGACCGGTACAATCTTGGGCGTTTATGGCCATCGAATAACCTTTGTTTCATGACCGGTGGGCAAGCCCGTGTTCCAGAGCTCATCAGGGAGGCAACATACACTGTTGGCATCGATGAAACAAAGCACAAACTTATCAGCAGGCTCAAGGACAATTCCCAACAAGGATTGAAATTAGTAGCCATTCAAGGACCTGCCGGTGTTGGTAAGACGACTCTTGCCCAAGAAGTGTACCGTGAGATTGGAGGGGAGTTCGAGTGTCGCGCATTTGTGCGGGCGTCAAGGATGCCTGATACAAGGAGGCTTTTCCTTAGCATAATCTCTCAAATTCAGCGCCATCGACGACCATATTCTCATTACACCGTGCAAAATCTCGTTGATAGCCTCAGTCAACATCTCCAAGATAAGAGGTACATATATGTATTAACTTGGTATGTCTCCTGTTTCAGTTAAAATTAGTACATATGATTGAAAATTTCGAAGTTATCTCCGGCCTGTTCACTAAATCCAACATGAAGAAAACCTAAAACAAAAACCTTGATAGCCTTCTAGCACAGTTTGCTGTCTATATATAAATAATTTCAACTTAATGATCATTCTGTTTGTGAGTAGCAGAAATGGAGAATCCTCTTTTTTTCCCAGACAAACAATGCAAGGAATGAAAGAATGTTGTGCCATGCTAGGAGCAAGAACGGCATACAATGGTGAATTAAAGGTCTATATTAGGAGTTATGTTACATGAGACATAATGTACTTAAGCTACGAGTGGCTGCCTAGTTTCTGTGCTAGTTCTACATCATTAGTTTTTATTACCTGGATACATTGGAGTTTGTGAGCTCTAAACATTAGATAGCCAAGTCCAATCAGGGGGACTTGCATCATTGCATAAATTTCAACCAAAGTGTTTTAGAAGAAATAAAAATGACTACATTTCAGGTCAATAATAACATTTTTTTCAACCTGGTTTCGTCACTCAATTTACCTCGTGACAGAATTCTTTCATTCCTTGCATTGTTTGTCTGGGAAAAAAAGAGGATTCTCCATTTCTGCTACTCACAAACAGAATGATCATTAAGTTGAAATTATTTATATATAGACAGCAAACTGTGCTAGAAGGCTATCAAGGTTTTTGTTTTAGGTTTTCTTCATGTTGGATTTAGTGAACAGGCCGGAGATAACTTCGAAATTTTCAATCATATGTACTAATTTTAACTGAAACAGGAGACATACCAAGTTAATACATATATGTACCTCTTATCTTGGAGATGTTGACTGAGGCTATCAACGAGATTTTGCACGGTGTAATGAGAATATGGTCGTCGATGGCGCTGAATTTGAGAGATTATGCTAAGGAAAAGCCTCCTTGTATCAGGCATCCTTGACGCCCGCACAAATGCGCGACACTCGAACTCCCCTCCAATCTCACGGTACACTTCTTGGGCAAGAGTCGTCTTACCAACACCGGCAGGTCCTTGAATGGCTACTAATTTCAATCCTTGTTGGGAATTGTCCTTGAGCCTGCTGATAAGTTTGTGCTTTGTTTCATCGATGCCAACAGTGTATGTTGCCTCCCTGATGAGCTCTGGAACACGGGCTTGCCCACCGGTCATGAAACAAAGGTTATTCGATGGCCATAAACGCCCAAGATTGTACCGGTCGTATGATTTGCAGGCGTCCCTTGCCAACTCAACAAGGATGCCAAATTCTTCAGCTTCAAATTGGTTAGAGTAGGGATGCGTCGTCTTGTCGATGTAATCCTCCATGTCATAGGACATTTCGCGGACCTCGTTTCTCCAGAGCTTGAGCATCGTATGAGGAGCTTCGGCCCTTGACAGATCCAAAAGGAAGGTACATGCTTCTTCGAGATCTTGGATCAGGAGTTTGATCTCGTCCTTCAGTGGATCGGGGATCTGTTTCTTGGAAGAGACTAGCAGCGAACGGAGCTTCCCTGGAAGGGATCCCACGGAGCCCAGTGACGAACTCATCTTCGATTTGTAGGCCTCTATTCTCTGGGAAGAAAAGAAATCATTGAATCGATACATAGAAGAAGTAAAAGAAAGCATCAAGAAAAGCCCAGTTACTCACTCTATCTAGTCCTGGATTGCCAACGCAGATTTGACATTGAAAAAAGGAAGAGGGAAGGATTTTTGAAAAAAAAAGGAAATAGGAAAAGATTGGAGTTGCTGCTTGAACAAAACTGGCTCTGCTAAAGTTCCGGGCAAGTCAGTGACACCGGTTGCATCCTGACAAATCAATCATGCCCCCACCTAGCTTCCCAAATTCCATCCCAAAATTCCACTATATAAAAAGAAGATTCTCATCACATCAAAATGTCGGCACATATATATAGTACTAATGTATATGAAATCAGAAACTAATTGCACACTTTTATTGTACTTTGCGAGACGAATATTTGAAGCCTAATTAATCAATGTTTGGATAATTATTCACAAATACAAACGAAATGTTACAGTGACGTAATGATTATAAAGTTCCAACTTTTAACGTATCAAAGTTGGAAACTAAAAGCCTAGGAGCTGTCATTGCAGCTTACAAGTCACAACGTTCCCATCCAGTACCTATCGTGTGGTTGAAGAGTCTGCATCCTGTATTTAAGAATGAGAGGGATGCTTCCGGCGTTTTCCATGTAACAAAACCACTCGTATGTCTTTAGATATGGTGATCTCAGAAAAAGATGTCTTTAGATATGGCTCACATGATCTATTGGTGTGTATAAAACCAATCAAACGCATGAAAAAGTGAAATGAGAAAATCCTTCTAACGTGTCGCACCAGCCAAACACAGTAGGTACGGCTGGACCCAGAGGCATTGGCATGAGGTAAACTGAGGCGTCCCTGGCTGGACTAAAAGCTTGAAACTTGTGAGTTGGCTCGGCTCTAGCTCGGTTCGATGTACGTTGTAACGAGCTCAGCAGCTGTTTTTTTGCTCGTTTCGTTAACGAGCTAGCTCGAGTCAAACGAGCTAGAAGGCCTAGTGAATTAATGAGTAAATTATTAATTAGTTATAACTTGTATATATATGTGTGGTTCTATATATTGTTATGGTTATATTTTATTATTATGACATGGTAGAGTAGATTTTGAAAGTATTAAAAACATATAATTGCTTTATTTTCTATTTAATATACATTATTACGGCAATTTTTAAGCTTACCTCTAGCTTACGAGCGTAACAAGTCAGCTCGAGCTGTTTTTGCTCGTTTCCTTAACGAGACGAGCCGAGCCGAGCCGAGCTGGCTCGTTTGACTAACAAGTCAGAATGAGCCAATCCAAAACGAGCTGAGCTGGCTCTCGGCGTCCACCCCTAGCAGCAAGTACCACAACCTCACGCCGAATTTTTGTATTGCACAGATAATTTATTAGTTTTAGTCTATTGGCCTGTTTAGTTCCAAAATTTCTCTCTCCAAACTTCACTATTCACCTTTCACATCAAATCTCTCTTCTCATGCATGAAACACTAAATGTGAGTAAATAAAAAAACTAAGTGCATAGTTTTGATGTACACGACGAGACGAATCTTTTATCCTGGTTAGGTCATGGTAGGATAACAATCAACACAAACAAATGAAAAGTATTACAGTGCACTACAGTGTCCGATGTGACTTTTCTACCAACTTTTCGCAGAAACTAAACACACAGCGGTGACAAAATTTGGCGAAAATATCACATCGGACATTGTAGTGCACTGTAGCACTTTTCGTTTGTTTGTGGTAATTGTTGTCCTACCATGACCTCACTAGGCTCAAAAGATTCGTCTCGTCGTGTACATCAAAATCATGCAACTAGTTTTTTATTTACCTACGTTTAGTGCTCCATGCATGAGGAGAGAGATTTGATGTCATAGGTGAATAGTGAAGTTTGGAGAGAGAAATTTTAGAAAGTTTGTGGAAACTAAACACAGCCCAAAGGCTCCCTGACAACAAGACATGATGGTAAGGGTGCTTGAGTGCTCTGCCTACTTTGGTCTTTGCAATTTAGGCCTTGTTTAGTTTTCAAATTCCACCCCAAAATTCCATTATGCAAAAAGAATATTCCTATCATATCAAAACGTCGGCACATGTATGGAGTACTAAATGTAGATAAAATCAAAAACTAATTGCACAGTTTTATTGTACTTTACGAGAGGAACATTTTTACCTAATTAATTAATGTTTAGACAATTATTTACAAATACAAATAAAATGCTACAATGCAGCATTTATGGCGGAATGCCAAATTTGACACCCCAAATTTGGAAGAGCTTAAGGGACAGAAAGGACAAGAAAGCATGACTTGACTGGAAGGGACCATTACTAAATGAGTTCAAAAAAAGAGAAAATATTAGGGAGGAAGAAAGACAACAAGATAAGGTAGGGGTGCTTGACTGCAAATATGCAATGCCTGCTTCGGTCTTCGTGATTTTTAAGAGAAGGGACAAAGAAGCAGGAATTGACAGAAAAATAAAGAAGGAAGAAAGAACAAGAAACTATGTCTATGCTATAGCCCGTTCACGCCACGAGACCACGACGAATGAGTGCATCTTCACCAGTCAGGGTCGTCTTTCCCTCGCGGCCTCACCAGTGAGCTCTATCTGCTTCGGCATCACAACCAGCAGGTGCGTACTGTAACTGCTTACTACCGATGAAGATAAACATCATCTAGCTGTATTTGATCTGGGCACCTGGATGGCTGGATTTACATCTCCCAGCCATTCAGGTGCCCAGATTTGCTTGAAAATTTCGATTTTGTTTGCATCCTTCTCAAGGATTAGTTTCCTTCCAGAATCTAGAGCCGAAACTTTTTCACTGGGTTAGGTTCTGTGATCATATTCATGGCTAATATCCTCTCTGATATGTCAATTTGGTGTATCTTAGGTTATCAAGCTTCTACGCAATCACAAGTAGAAGTTCACAACCAACAAATTCAGATCCTACCACGGCAAACCTTTCTCCCTCAAGGCGCTGGTTTCATCATTGATCCACCACCACCTACTTCAGGAGCAAGGTTCACATGGAAATCTTATTTTGGATCATTTAGCCTTGACGCCGGTGTTCTTTGATGCAAATTGTGCGTATACTATTTCATTAATTTTGATTGTTCACACATATCAGAGGTTCTTTAAAAAAACAACCTCTAATATTTCAATTGTACAAATGTTTTTCTAATATGTGTTAGTCCTAATATCTTTTCTGTGAAAGTTAAATAGCGTATTCATATTTGCTTGTAGTCACAATTTGTTTGTTTTTTTAGAGATGAAACTTTATTTGGTCCCTTATGTTAACGAAGTAATCAACACCTCTACATTTTAAACAACGGTAATGCTTCCTATCGTCCGTCCGACGCATCGGACGTCTCGGCCACCATTCCGCGTCGCTACTTAAAATAAATCTCCGACGTACGCGTCGGCCATTCTAAAAAAAATCCCGCATCTTCCTCCTCGCTCCCTCTCACGCGCCGCCGCCGCCGCCGATTCCTCCTCGCACCCGCGCCGCCGCCGCCCCCCTCGTCCTCACGCCTTTGCCATCTCCGCACGTCGTCGCCGTCGTCTCCGCAGCCTCCGCCCGTCGTTGTCGTCGCCGTCGTCACCTCCACGCGTCGTCGACGCCACCACCGCCTGTGGCTTCCCGCCGCCGCTCCGCGCACTGCCGTCACGCCGCTCCTCCGTGCGCTGCCGCCGGCCCCCTCCTCCACGTCGCCGCCGCTCTCCATCCCTGTCGTTGCTCCTCCGGGCACCGCCGCCGCCGCCCATCTCCTCCGGCAGGGGAGGGGGTGGCGCGTCGATGGGGGAGCCGATGGAGGGGCGGCGAGGGGAGCTAGATATGATTGGGATGTATTAGTCCCCTCCAGACTAGCTCATCAAAGTAGGACTCTGCAACTTGGTTAATATTTTCCTGTACTGCGCTGATAAAACCTTCGGCCGTCCATTGCTTCAACAAATCAGCCTTCAAGAATGTATACCCTTCAGGATACATACTAAGACATAGTAGGCATAACTTCAAATCATGTGAAAGAAAATCGTAGCTTAAGCATACTATTTCTCTTAGCAGGCCTTCTGAAGTAAGATTATTTCCCAATCTGGACGACAAACATTCTTTGACTTGGCACCACAGCTGTGAGTTATCTGGTTGGCTTGCTAATATGTTAGCTATGCTAATGATTGCTAGCGGCAGACCACAACATGTTCTGATGATATCTTCTAAATTTTCCATTAATCGTTCAAAGATGTCTTGGTTATAGCAAGACACTCTATTATTCAACAATTCTGCAGAGTAATCTCTGTTAAAAGGCTCCATCAGGAAAATAGCATCAGATTGATAATCACCGCACCTCAGAGCTACCTCCTCAATATCTGTTGTTATTAATACTCTGCTACAATGTGTGTGCTCTGGAAAAGCACTGTTAACAATATCCCAGGATGTCATTTCCCACAAACCATCGATTACAATGAAATACCTGCCAAATAATATTAAATATAAGAATAATTACATTGTGCCATGCTAGGAGCAAGAACGACATACATACAATGGTGAATTAAAGGTCTATATTAGGAGTTATGTTACAGGAGACATAATGTACTTAAGCTACGATTGGCTTCCTGGTTTCTGTGCAAGTTCTACATCATTAGTTTTTATTACCTGGATACATTGGAGTTTGTGAGCTCTAAACATTAGATAGCCAAGTCCAATCAGGGGGACTTGCATCATTGCATAAATTTCAACCAAAGTGTTTTAGAAGAAATAAAAATGACTACATTTCAGGTCAATAATAACATTTTTTTCAACCTGGTTTCGTCACTCAATTTACCTCGTGACAGAATTCTTTCATTCCTTGCATTGTTTGTCTGGGAAAAAAAAAGAGGATTCTCCATTTCTGCTACTCACAAACAGAATGACCATTAAGTTGAAATTATTTATATAGAGAGTAAACTGTGCTAGAAGGCTATCAAGGTTTTTGTTTTAGGTTTTCTTCATGTTGGATTTAGTGAACAGGCCGGAGATAACTTCGAAATTTTCAATCATATGTACTAATTTTAACTGAAACAGGAGACATATGGCATTTCTAGCAATAACTAGCTTTAGGGGGGTATATTCGCTTTGTTTATTTTACGAAAGTTGGAGAAAAGCACTGGTAAGGACAAAGAGTGTTGCCAAAATAAAATGAAAACAATGAAAAGAATAATTCTGTGGAATTAGGGTAGGTGGGATTGCTCTAGGAGTTCTGAGTATTTTGATTAAAATGGGATTGAACACAAATTGTTGAGGAAAACAAAGGTCCTTACTCTTTGTCAATCCAGTCAACCATTTGTACGTTGACGGCCAGCTGCTTTAAGTGCTTTACCATGGCATTCTTGAACGCAGATTTTGCGACCGTCCTGTCAGATTCCTCTGCACCAGGAATTGTCCCAATTCGTCCTGCTACCTCTTGTATGTTTAACAAATTTTCAATGCCCATAAGCATATCATCGTACTGCTCGCCACTGTGGGCGTTGAATTCTAGATGTAGGCTCCGAAGACTTGGCATTGTTTCTGCCTTAAAGGCAAGGCGTAGAACACCACATTTGAATTTAAAATACTTTAGAACTGGGAACTCAGCACGGTTGAAGACAATTATCTCTGCAGGTGACTGCCTGACAAACAACGAGAGAACAATAAGTTCCTTTAGTCCTGCAATGCTACAAATATCATCCCTTTTTAATTGAATGACAGCAATTTTCAGAATGCGTAGCCTCTGGAGTTGTCCAATCCATTTGGGAAGTCTAGAAAAGATGCACATGGGTGGCAACAACTCAAATCTTTGGAGAAACAATGGTGGTGAAGATATGAGGCTTGAGCAGTACGAGTAAAAGCTGGAGCATGAAGTGTCGGGAGCAAGAATAAAAGAATTTAGTTTGCCTAATTTACCCATAGAAGATGCCAGAGCTATCAAGTTTCTCTTCAGAGCGTCGGGCATTGCTTTAGAACAGGTGAGATGAAGATCATGCAGGTCTGTCATCTCACCAAGACGACACACATTGTCTTCACAGCTACCGCTGAGGTCAAAATACTTAAGTGTGCGTAGAGACCTCATGTGGCTAATACCACTGGATAGATTTATCTCACCATGGAGACAGAGGTGCAACAAACTCGGGAGACGAACAACATCTGATGGAACAGAAGTTAGTCTTGCATAAATTTCCAGTGTCTCCAAATTTTTTAGTACACTCATTTCTGATGGGAGCCTAACAACCATATCCGTTGTAATTCGCACGTACTTCAGCTCAAACAATTGGTTGATGACACTTAGGTCTAACTCTTCTCGATCACCCCAAAATTCAATGTTTAGAACTCTAAGTACCTCAAACTCCGTAAGTAATGGTAGACACTGAATATGTCCGTAAAAGATTAGTGATCTCACAGGAGACAGTGTCATGCCCTCTGGTTTTGTTGCGTACTTAGCATTGCTGTATCTGAGAGACAGTCGACGAATATTTGCTGAAAGCTCTGGGATGGTATTGGAGTAATCTATCACAGTGGTGAAATTCTCTTCTATGGACTTGTGCGTAATAACTTCAAACAAAGTGGAGTGCAGTGTATATGTCACCACGGCATCAGAAAAATTGATATGATTGGGATGTATTAGTCCCCTCCAGACTAGCTCATCAAAGTAGGACTCTGCAACTTGGTTAGTATTTTCCTGTACTGCGCTGATAAAACCTTCGGCCGTCCATTGCTTCAACAAATCAGCCTTCAAGAATGTATACCCTTCAGGATACATACTAAGACATAGTAGGCATAACTTCAAATCATGTGAAAGAAAATCGTAGCTTAAGCATACTATTTCTCTTAGCAGGCCTTCTGAAGTAAGATTATTTCCCAATCTGGACGACAAACATTCTTTGACTTGGCACCACAGCTGTGAGTTATCTGGTTGGCTTGCTAATATGTTAGCTATGCTAATGATTGCTAGCGGCAGACCACAACATGTTCTGATAATATCTTCTAAATTTTCCATTAATCGTTCAAAGATTTCTTGGTTATAGCAAGACACTCTAATATTCAACAATTCTGCAGTGTAATCTCTGTTAAGAGGCTCCATCAGGAAAATAGCATCAGATTGATAATCACCGCACCTCAGAGCTACCTCCTCAATATCTGTTGTTATTAATACTCTGCTACAATGTGTGTGCTCTGGAAAAGCACTGTTAACAATATCCCAGGATGTCATTTCCCACAAACCATCGATTACAATGAAATACCTGCCAAATAATATTAAATATAAGAATAATTACATTGTGCCATGCTAGGAGCAAGAACGACATACATACAATGGTGAATTAAAGGTCTATATTAGGAGTTATGTTACAGGAGACATAATGTACTTAAGCTACGATTGGCTTCCTGGTTTCTGTGCAAGTTCTACATCATTAGTTTTTATTACCTGGATACATTGGAGTTTGTGAGCTCTAAACATTAGATAGCCAAGTCCAATCAGGGGGACGATTGCATTATTGCATAAATCTGAACCAAAAGTGTTTTAGAAAAAATAAAAGAACTACATTTCAGGTCAATAATAACATTTTTCAATCTGGCTCCGTCACTCAATTTACCTCGTGACAGAATTCTTTCACTCCTTGCATTGTTTGTCTGGGAAAAAAAAAGAGGATTCTCCATTTCTGCTACTCACAAACAGAATGACCATTAAGTTGAAATTATTTATATAGAGAGTAAACTGTGCTAGAAGGCTATCAAGGTTTTTTTTAGGCTTTCTTCATGTTGGATTTAGTGAACAGGCTGGAGCTAACTTCGAAATTTTCAATCATTATATGTACTAATTTTAACTGAAACAGGAGACATATGGCATTTCTAGCAATAACTAGCTTTAGGGGGGTATATTCGCTTTGTTTATTTTACGAAAGTTGGAGAAAAGCACTGGTAAGGACAAAGAGTGTTGCCAAAATAAAATGAAAACAATGAAAAGAATAATTCTGTGGAATTAGGGTAGGTGGGATTGCTCTAGGAGTTCTGAGTATTTTGATTAAAATGGGATTGAACACAAATTGTTGAGGAAAACAAAGGTCCTTACTCTTTGTCAATCCAGTCAACCATTTGTACGTTGACGGCCAGCTGCTTTAAGTGCTTTACCATGGCATTCTTGAACGCAGATTTTGCGACCGTCCTGTCAGATTCCTCTGCACCAGGAATTGTCCCAATTCGTCCTGCTACCTCTTGTATGTTTAACAAATTTTCAATGCCCATAAGCATATCATCGTACTGCTCGCCACTGTGGGCGTTGAATTCTAGATGTAGGCTCCGAAGACTTGGCATTGTTTCTGCCTTAAAGGCAAGGCGTAGAACACCACATTTGAATTTAAAATACTTTAGAACTGGGGAACTAAGTAGTATAGATAGTATAAATCCTGAATCATCCTTGGATCGACATGTTCTTCCGGAACTGTTTGGCATGAAGGTGCACATGGAGGAGCTCCGACTGCAATTGGTAGAAGCGGAGTCGAAGCAGCTGAAAGTAATCTCCATTGTTGGGTTCTGTGGATCGGGAAAGACTCTTCTTGCCCAGCAGTTGTACGAAAGCCCCGACGGCAAGGAATTCAAGGAAAGGGCATGGGTTTCTGCAGGACACAGGGATTCACTGGAGCTCTTAAGGGAGATACTCACGCAACTGCACAAGCCGCCACTGGACACCTTTGATGTCATCCAGCTTAGCACTGATCTCAGGAAGCATCTGAATAATAAGAAGTAAGATCAACCTTCTTCTTGGAAAAGGGAAATCATTGCCTACTTATTTCTCTGATTTAATGTGACTTAGAACTATACTAGAAATCAACTTATTTTAGGACAGAGAGAGTATATATAATACTCTGTCTTCTATTATCCATAGGAAAACATTTCTGTAATAGTTGAATGTACATACACTACCATAAAGACATAAATTACTTAAGCAGAGCCAAATTGCATGTGTAAATCAGAAATGAAAAGATGTAAAATATTTTTCCAAGGCTTACAAAAAAAGTATTTGGAAGCAGTTCAGCAGAATTAGCTATGAACCTTGTAAAATTGTTTAACAAATTCATTGGGAGCAGTGACATGCAGAAGGTATTTGTCACCTACTTTTACTATTATAGTGGCATGGTCGGGTTAACAAATATTTGAGCATGTAACAGCTTTACAAAAATTTAAGTATCAGAATTCACAAGAATGTCATCGCACCTGATACATGCTGCATAGGATTATTTAAAATAAATCTCCGACGTACGCGTCGGCCATTCTAAAAAAAATCCCGCATCTTCCTCCTCGCTCCCTCTCACGCGCCGCCGCCGCCGCCGATTCCTCCTCGCACCCGCGCCGCCGCCGCCCCCCTCGTCCTCACGCCTTTGCCATCTCCGCACGTCGTCGCCGTCGTCTCCGCAGCCTCCGCCCGTCGTTGTCGTCGCCGTCGTCACCTCCACGCGTCGTCGACGCCACCACCGCCTGTGGCTTCCCGCCGCCGCTCCGCGCACTGCCGTCACGCCGCTCCTCCGTGCGCTGCCGCCGGCCCCCTCCTCCACGTCGCCGCCGCTCTCCATCCCTGTCGTTGCTCCTCCGGGCACCGCCGCCGCCGCCCATCTCCTCCGGCAGGGGAGGGGGTGGCGCGTCGATGGGGGAGCCGATGGAGGGGCGGCGAGGGGAGCTAGGGGCCGCATTCCTTTTTTTACAGGGTTTCGCTTCGTGTTGCAAGAGCATGTTTCACGTGTTTCAGATGTTGTAGAAGAATGTTGCAAAAAATAGATCTGAAATGTTGAATGTTGCATATGTTTCGCATCCGTGTTGTAAATGTTTCATCCGGATGTTGCACTTTTATTGGAAGTTTTTTGACTGATGCCATGTGTGGATGAGAGTGGGAGTGTGTTTGTTTTTAGTGTTACAAACGATGATTATTTATGTTATGGGTACTATTATTTGATGTTGCATATGTTATTCTTGGATGTTGTAAAAATTTTACATATTTAATGCAACATTATACTCATGTTGCGGTGGGAATTTTAATCGCTACAGTACCGTCCGATTTTTACACTGACGTCGGACGTCCGGGCGCTAGACTTACCGTTTAAACAAGTATCAGTAGCACTAGCCTCTGTGCATGACATTTCAATTGTATCATCGCTATTTTAATCATGATCTGGTATGATATGAAATAAGTGGTATACTTAAAGTGGACTTCCCATTTTGTTGTTTCAATGGAACTTGCTGGTGCCAACAATTTTAGCTTAAACTGACAAACGCAAGTTACTTTCAGATGAAATTTCAAATGTGCTGATCTCCACCAAAAGATGCTCATTAAATTCCTCTAAGCCTCCTAGCTGGTTAACCGCCCCATAGTTGATGCCGAGTGCAGCTGCTGGGCATTAGAACCCACCTACACTCCACAGGAGAACAATGGAAGCTGCCGTAGGCCTTGTGGTTGCACTTCTAAAGAATCTCGGGCCGAGTTTGTTTTCACTAGCACAGAAGAAGTACAATCTGTACAAGAGGTTTCAAGGCGATGTTATTTACCTGACGAATAAGCTTCCCTATATCACTGCTTCCATACAAGACTTGAGGCAAAATGGCCCATTGATCCAAGAATTGAGCCGGCTGGCTCATGACATTGAAGATTGTATAGACCATATCAACTACCATATGTCATGGAAAGAGCAAGGAATATGGTTTAACTCTGGAAATAGGACAAGCATAGAGGAGATAGACAAAGACATGGATCGACTCAAAACGGAGGTGCAACGCATAATAGATGCACTAATAAATAAACAGATGGATAGACCAGTGTCCAATCCTTCAGGTACCCCCCATCCTGAATCATCCTTGGATCGACTTGTTCTTCCAGAAGAACTGTTTGGCATGAAGGTGCACATGGAGGAGCTCCGACTGCAATTGGTAGAAGCGGAGTCGAAGCAGCTGAAAGTAATCTCCATTGTTGGGTTCTGTGGATCGGGAAAGACTCTTCTTGCCCAGCAGTTGTACGAAAGCCCCGACGGCAAGGAATTCAAGGAAAGGGCATGGGTTTCTGCAGGACACAGGGATTCACTGGAGCTCTTAAGGGAGATACTCACGCAACTGCACAAGCCGCCACTGGACACCTTTGATGTCATCCAGCTTAGCACTGATCTCAGGAAGCATCTGAATAATAAGAAGTAAGATCAACCTTCTTCTTGGAAAAGGGAAATCATTGCCTACTTATTTCTCTGATTTAATGTGACTTAGAACTATACTAGAAATCAACTTATTTTAGGACAGAGAGAGTATATATAATACTCTGTCTTCTATTATCCATAGGAAAACATTTCTGTAATAGTTGAATGTACATACACTACCATAAAGACATAAATTACTTAAGCAGAGCCAAATTGCATGTGTAAATCAGAAATGAAAAGATGTAAAATATTTTCCAAGGCTTACAAAAAAAAAGTATTTGGAAGCAGTTCAGCAGAATTAGCTATGAACCTTGTAAAATTGTTTAACAAATTCATTGGGAGCAGTGACATGCAGAAGGTATTTGTCACCTACTTTTACTATTATAGTGGCATGGTCGGGTTAACAAATATTTGAGCATGTAACAGCTTTACAAAAATTTAAGTATCAGAATTCACAAGAATGTCATCGCACCTGATACATGCTGCATAGGATTATTCCACATTAGATATCTACAATGTATAGACAGCATAAATTGGTTATTGTGGTTTGTTGAGTACCATTCTGATAATATCCGTGCTTTTTTGTTGCTGTTGTTTTAGGTACTTCATTGTAATTGATGATATGCGCACAGACCTGTGGAATACAATAAAGTCTGCTTTCCCTTCTAATGATAGTAGCAGAATAGTTGTGACAACAAGAGTCCAGTCAGTGGCTACTGTCTGCAGCAGGAGCACCAAAGGGTACATCCACAAAATTGGAAGACTTGATAAGAAATACTCAAAGGAATTGTTCCTGAAAAAAGCTTGTCCAGTGGAAGAGTTAGACACGAGCCGGATTCAACAGCTATTTTGAAGAAATGTGATGGTCAGCCACTTGCTCTGACTACTGTTGGTGAATTCATGCAAAAAGAAGGCTGGCCGAAAGGACCTGTCTGTCAAAAGGCTTGCAATCTGCTACGTGGACGTCTGGATAGCGATCATACCTTGAAAAGGTTGCATGAGCTGTTGACCAATGATTACACCAGCTTGCCCACCCATGATCACAAAGCTTGCTTGCTATATTTTGCTATGTTTCCCAGTGATCACCCAATCAGGACGAAAAGGCTAATGAGGCAATGGTTCGCAGAGGGATTGTTAAAGCCATCAAATTCATGCAGCGACCCAGCAGCTGAAAACTTCAAAATTCTTGTGGACCAGAATATCATCGAACCCATTGATGTTAATAACAACACGGATGTGAAAACATGCAAAACTTATGGCATGATGCACGAGTACATTACACTCAAGTCTCATTCTGAAAACATTATTGCTATGTTTGGTGACAGAGGCCTCCAACCTAAACGTGTTCGTCGTCTTTCTATCTGTGACAGCAGTATCACGGATGCCAGCAATTTGGAATGTAATATGTCACTTGTTAGGTCTCTTATGGTCATAGGGAACATGGGTAATGCTATATTGGATCTCAGCAAGTACAAGCTTGTCATAGTCTTGGATCTTGAACAGTGTACCAACTTGCAAAATGAAAATCTCAAAAAATTGTGCAACCTGTTACTTTTATGGTATCTAAGCCTAGGGGCAGGGGTTACCAACCTTCCTAAGAAAATAAAACAACTGAAACTTTTGGAGACACTCGATTTACGAAGATCGGCTGTAAGGATCCTACGTCCAGAAGTTGTCAAGCTGCCCAATTTAGTTCATCTGTTTGGAAAAAAGTTTATGCTCCAAAAGAAAGTCGTTCTAGCCTCAGGGCAATGTAAGTTGCAGACACTAGCAGGATTTCTCGTTGACAAAAGTAAAGGGTTTGCAGAACTTATGAGTCAGATGAAGAAATTGCAGAAGGTCAAGATCTGGTGTGGCTCATCTGTAACATATGCTAACTTGACTAATCTTCAGGACGCCATACAGAATTTCATTGATGATGTAAATAAGTCAGCAGATGACCCGCGTTCTCTGTCAGTCCATTTTGAAGGGTGCTCTGAAGACTTACTGGAAGGCTTGCACGGTTCCTGCTATCTTGCGTCATTAAAACTACATGGAAGGTTACTGAAGTTGCCTCGATTTGTCAATGAACTGCGTGGACTAACTGAACTTTGCCTTCAATCTTCAACCAAATTTACAGCTGATCTTCTCATAGCTTTGTGTGATCTGAAATACCTGCGATACTTGAAGCTAATTGCAAAGGAAATTGATGAGATCACAATTAAGGAGAAGAAATTACGAGCTCTACTCCGGCTATGCTATGTGTTGGAATGCCCAAAAACATTCCCAAAGATCGAAGAAGGCGCTATGCCAAATCTTGAATCACTTCAGCTGCTTTGTAAGGATATGGATGGCCTATCTGATATTCAGATTAAAGGCCTAAAACATCTGAAGGAAGTAATTCTTGATAACAGAGTCGACAGTGGTACTAAATTAAATTGGATGATGGCGGCTAATGAACACCCGAATAGGCCAAAAATTCTTCTGCTCAGAAGGGTTGATCCACAGGAAGGTGATCCTGGAGAAGATCCTGCTGCGTCAGAAGCAACTGAAAATGAGATTATTGAATGTCCTGTTCTGCCAAAGGAACTAGTACAAGATAATGACACTCAGATGCAAACTAGCAAAATGAATTCTGCTACCTATAAAATCACAGGACATCCAGTGATTTGTGCTGCTTTAACTGACTTATCCATTTCTGGGAATGAGCCAGTGTCTTCTTAATTGCTATTTACATTACGAGAATTCTGATCCTTGAGGAAGCATTGAGGTCAGTGTTGTTACCTTTCTCTTCTCGTTTCCAGCCATTTTATTTTCCAGAAACATATCCAAAATACTGTACTGACAAAATTGGGCAGCATGTATCGGCAAATGCTCACCTTTCCCAGAAAGAAACATAAAAGACCATAACTATAATACAGAAAAAGGATTAGATGTTGCTGTAGAAAATAACTAGAAAAGGATAAGCCAATTATATGCTAGGATAATACATAAAGTGACCATAACTAAATCCTGTCCCTATCCCAATTATATGCTAGAATTCTTGTTGTGGTCCTATAGAAAATCACTATAGAACACTGGAGTACTTTTGTAGCCGCCTAGATTAGGACAACCCAATTACTGCAAGGGAACAAAAAACATGACAAAATAATAATTACAAACTGTTCATCATATTTCTATCCTGTTTTATGATGCCCATTTTGGTTTTGCAGCAGGAGGTGAAGCATTCAGTTCAGGATTCTCATCAGTTGGTATAGTTGCTACTTAATTTGGTTTGCCAGACAACCATGAAGAATATTCTAGGCAAAGATTCAGCTGAATTGTGCTAGCTCCCTGCCCCAAGTCACAAAATCTCCTTTACTACTTTTCATTGTTTTTGTCTAAATTGCTACAATACTTTTTGCGATCGTATCTGAATTTAGTATTCAGGTCAAATGATATGCACTCGCAAGTATGTACCATGTTCTTGTAATGAACCAGAACTCTTTCCTGCACATTGCTGTGAGTCTGAATGTTTTTCCCCCCATTTAGAATCTGTACTAGCTGAACAAACGCAAAAGACTTCTGGAGACACCTGAGTTCTGAACCAAACGCAAAAGGAATACAGTGAGCAGATGGAAGTGGGCGATCACCTGAGTTGTGAACCAAACCCAACTTCAGCGGCGGTGGGGGGCCTCCGCGCCCACGCCTTCGCGCTCTTCAACCATGGCGGGGTTCATCGATTCCGGCGGCGGCACGACGAGGCAGGCTTGGCCGCTTGTCACTCCAGTCCCCTGCAGTCGACGGGTTCGGCAACAACGCACAGCGGCGCCAGGGTTTCCGGCCGGCGTCGGCGGCGGGGCCATCATCGGGACAAGGGGAGCGGTCACGGCCTCGAATCCGTAGCCATCCACGGCGGATCGGAGCGCGCGAGGGCGATCTGATCAGAACAGGACGGCGCGTGCAACCCGAGGCTTGGGATCGCGTCGGCGAGGAAGATGGAAGCATTTCAGCAGAGTAACTTTGGCGATGTCGCTGTGTTTAGATGCGTGAAAATGGTCAAATTGGATATTGTGACACTTTTCCTTTATTTTTACCGTAAGACTCAATAATTTCGTCTCGTCGTGTACAACTATGTAATTAGTTTTTTACTAACCTATATTTAATTTTTCATGTATACGTCATTTGCTATATTTAATGTTTCGATATAAGGTCGATGTGATGGAAAGTTTAGAAAGTTCTGTGGAACTAAACACAGTCAAGTTTTTTTCCTGCGCATATTGTTAGGAAAATATTGCTTTCAAAGTAAACAAGTCTTTTATGTAACTTTTGGGGTAACTTCCAAATTTTTTTCCCATTTCAAACTAATTTTCAGCATTTTTCTGGAGACTTTCTGAACAATTTTCAGTAACTTTTTTCGGTTGAAGGACAGTTGACTGATAGAATTAGGACGTGCGATTGCACTTTTGGGAAGCATTCTCGTAGAATAATAGCATCAACGATAAAAGGAAAAAGGTTAGTGGCAAAGTGTAACATTGTTGAAGTCACTAGCATATATAAATTACTTGCCTTGAAACTTTGAATTTTCCGCTGGTTTGTAAGTTTGCACATTATGCACAAACCTGCTTGTAGGTATGTGGGATATGGGTACCCTAGGGCCCATCATGGAGGGCTGCGGCGGCCGGTCCAAAGAAGACCGAGTCCTAGTAGACTCCTACTAGGACCCCCTATTGTAAATAGTCTCGTATGGAAAATAATCATACTGTAACCTTTCCTCTAGATATATAAAGGAGGGCAAGGGTCCCTAGATAGGGGCATCAGACATCCAGACACGCCGAAATCCACCAGAGATCATCCGAATACAACAATACAATACAACCACCGACACAGGACGTAGGGTATTATACCTCCAGGGTAGCCCGAACCTGTCTAAATCAGTGCCTCCCGTGTACCATCAAGTCAGTAGTTCATCAATCGCCCCGCCTACAAATCAACCACTCGGGTACCCCCAGGTGGATTGCCGGTCCTAAGGTCCGACAGTTGGCGCGCCAGGTAGGGGTAGATTGGTGAGCCGTTTCGATTCGAAAACATCATTGGCTTGATGGCAGATCAATCTCGCGTTCTTCCTCGCATGCGTGGAGGCGCGCCCTGAAGAAATCTCAGATCCGATCTGAGAACCCGCCCGACCCACCCAGTTTCCGCCGATTAACAGGGAAGATTTTATTTTTTACTTCTCATCGTTACATGCTAACTTAGATTGATTCGGTACTTTCTGGTGCTGCGATTATTCTGTTGCCTAATCTGATTTTATTTCAATGTTCAATCGCATGTGTGTACACGCGGCCCGAGGTCACGTTACATGCACAAAGCAGACTATGGTCATGATCTAATTACGGACTGGCGGCGGAGGCGTGCATGCCGGCGCGGATCAACAGCACATGCATGCATGGATTAGTATGCGCTTCTGCATGCAAACGAGCCTCTTCATGCGAGGGAAGCGTCCCTGCGTATGCAACTACTCGGCGTCGGGCTGCAGGACTCGGCAGCAGCGCCCCGCGACCGCCACAACTGCAGCGGCCGGCTGCTCCAACGGACGGCAACGGACTCCAGGAACCAGTCGGCCATGAGCCTGACTGTCCAGTTTCATCGAAAATCATCTCATCGAGGCGGCGACCACTTCGACTACGAAGCTAATCAAGCTAAGTATTTTATTTTATTTTATTTTATTTCTACGGCAAAAACAGATCGTCATGTGCATAGCTTTTTCCCTATGTCCATGTCACAACTACCGACCTGCATTATTTAATCTACGGCAACCATGTGTTCGCCCTAACCAAACTGCTCATGCAAGCAAACTAACCCGGCAAGTCGGATGCACTAAATCCAAAGTCTAAACACTCGTGAAAGTACTCCGTCGGGACCCTACCTACGACTAAGCCTCCATGCAGAGCATCGTAGCATGTAGGAGTGCTGCCTCCATGAGAGCTCCAGCCAGTTCTTCGCCAAAGTCCTTAGCGTGTGCCATGATCGCGGTGAAGTGATAGGGGTTGACAAAATCAATCTAAAATAACGCATGGTAAAAGCATAAGCAAAATCAAGTACTTATTACAAATAAGTATACTATTGTTTATCCATAAGACTACCGCTTTTCTTCCTCTCCCTCACAGGTACAACGGCGTTTCCTTCGTCGTTCGGCCGACCTCGCATGCTCGAGGGCTGGCATAGGTGACAACTCGGCGTTTCCTTTCGTCGTGTGGCCGACCTCGCACGCTCGGGGGCTGGCGCGAGCGGCGACTCGGCGTTACCTTCCGTCGCGCGGCCGACCTCGCATGCTCGGGGGCTGGCGCGCGCGGCGACTCGGCGTTTTCCTCTCGTCGCGCGGCCGACCTCGCATGCTCGGGGGCTGGCGCGCGCGGCGACTCGGCGTTTTCCTCTCGTCGCGCGGCCGACCTCGCATGCTCGGGGGCTGGCGCGCGGCGACTCGATGTTACCTTCCGTCGCGTGGCCGACCTTGCATGCTCATGGGCTGGCGCGCAGCGACTCGGCGTTTCCTCTCGTCGCGCGGCCGACCTCGCATGCTCGAGGGCTTGCGCGTTCCCATAGGATTTGATGAATGCAAAAATGAGGATTTAAAAAATTTTGGTGAATTGTTGTGCATGCAAACCAACATATAAGATTGCTTCTATTTGCTTCCTTTGCTCTTAGGAAAAATTTAAATTAACTAAAAATAATTTGAAGTGCTAAGGATCAATTAGTGTGATTTGCAGTGCATTTGGTTTTTATTGGATTTTGGTTGGTTTGAATTCAAATTTGAGATTTGAATTCAAACTCTAATTGGCCAAACCAATTCAAATCCTAAACTAACTTCTTGGGCCGAATCTTCTATCCAAAGTCCGAAAACCACCCTTCAACTCTTTCCCCGAGCTAATCGACCAAACCAGCCCGGTCGGCCTTGCGGCCCAGCAACGGCCCAACCGCGCCACCGCGTCGACTCCGCGTCCCTCGGCACGCCCCGCCGCTCGACGACGACGTGGGCGCCGCCGCCGCGGCGCCGCCGCCCGTGGGGACGCCGGAGAGGAGCCGGACCAGAGCTGTACGTGGGAGCGCGAGGATCACCGACGAACCGCGAGTCTTCCCCGAGCTGCGGTGTTCATCTTCTAGCCCCTAGGTGAGCTGCCGCCGTCGACCCCCTTTTCTTCCCCTGTTCCGGCCGAGCGCCGCCGCTCTTGTGCTCGCCGTCGTCCAGCCGTCTCTGGGACCCGACCTTCGTGTCGTGGCCATGTTCAGCTCTTGCAGGACCCCGTCGCGCCGCTAACCACTTTGCAAACCGCCGACGACCAAACCGCAGCCGAGGCCGCCGCGGCCGAGCTCTGCTCGCCGCGCGCGCACGCCGAGGCCGTGCCGCGGCCGTGGGCAACCACGCACCAGCGCTCCTAGCCGTGTCCCAGCAGTCGCTGGTGATCGCGCGCGCGCGAGCCAGCTCTTCTTTCCTGCCGTGCGCTGCTGCGCCGTTGTGCAACGTCGCCGACCGTCCGCCGTCGTGCATCCTCTCCGCCGCTGTGTCACCGCCGCCGCGGACCTGGGTTACCAGGACCCTGCGCAAGGTTGTGCGTGAGCAAGCCGAACCCAAACCTGCACTCCCTTAGCGGCGCTGAAGTCGTGAGCCGCTTCGCCGGAGTGTTGCCGCCGCGCTCTCGCCGCGCCGTCGCCACGACGTCGCGCGCTCGTGTGCGGGAGCACTGAGCCACACGGTTGGCCACACCAGCACGACACACGCACGGCCATAGAAGATCCCGCATCGGCCACACCAGATCCCATGAACCCGGCTCACCATGAACCTAACTCTCGGCTCACCGTGGACCGCGACCACCGAGCAGAGCCTGATCTCTACGTGTTCGTGGGGCGCCAGCCCATCCCTGTTGGACCAGCCCACTTCTTTCGGCCCAATTCCAGCCCAGCCATCGTTTTCCTTTTTCTTTTTCTGATTAACAGCGCTGACGCCTGGGCCCCACCTGTCATACTCAGGCAGTCACTGACATGCGGGACCCACTGACTGACTTGACCGTTGACCCCGTTGACCGTTGACCAGTCAACGCTGACGTCGGCAGGGCCCACTGCTGACGTCACCCTAGGCGGACCCCACTACTGACGTCATGATGACGTCAGCAGGCTAATTTCTGTTTTCTTTTTCGGAAATTATTTAATATTTTCAGAAAATAATTTAAACTTCAAAAATTAATAATAAATCAATCGTAGCTCAGAAAAATATGAAACCAGTTTCTATATTTTTCTAAAATCATGAGCTACGTGTTAGTGTAGAGTTTGGTATTCCTTGGGTCTTCTTTCCTCACTGTTTTGGTGTTTCTTTGCTAGTAGCCGCGCCTTATTTATTTTCCGCAACCCTAGGAGCTCCAGAGAACCTGGAGGAGCCGGACTACCCCGACAACTGCTTTGAAGAGGAGGAGGAAGCCTACCCAGGTTCACGCCCGACCAATCTCTAAAATACCTATTAGACATGCAACTAGTATGCTAGCGCTTTACTTTACTCGCATGATAACCCTGCACTGCCTTTGTTATCGTCCCGTTACATTGCTACCTACTACTCACTATATGATTTATGCTATGCTATGCATGTGTTGGGATGGTTGTGATTTGATCCTTTTGGCGTGAGTTGTGGGTGGTATGGGAGGTGTAGTGCAGCTAGGCGGTGTAAGCGAGTAATAACAACTCGATCGTTTGATCGGGGTGCTTGGGGACTGCACTCGGGCAGTCCCTACAGAGTACCTGTTGTGGGTACATGGTACTTGGTTACTTGAGGAGTTTGGGCGGCAATACCTGTTATGGGTGCCGATTGCGGACCGTTGCGGCGGATCGCTTATGACGTTGATACTCGCTTTACCGACAATTAAGGACCGAGTCGAGTTCCACCTTTGGACATGGGAATACCGTGCTTACCATCTACCCAGTATGGGGAGGGTTCCAGCAAGCCTACTCTAGTGCGGCGCCGAGACTGTAGGAGAATCGAGCTTGATATGTGTAAGGGGGACTCGTTGCGGCGTACTCTCCCTGATTTACCACGGCCCCCGACTGGCCCCGGTGGGAAGGTTTCACATCCCTGGGGCAGATGTTAGATCAGATGTTTCCCGAGCCCAGGGAGACAGGATTGGCGCCGTTACTGTTTAGGGTCTTTGCTGTGGGCTGTGTCTCAGGTTGGTTGCAGACTAGCCTTGCAGCCCGGATGGATTCCTGGAGTGCCACCTCTGCAGAGTGTAAACTATACGTATAGCCGTGTCCACGGTTACGGACGACCCATTTCTGAGAAGCCCCGGCTAGCATGGGAATCTGCTTTCTTACCTCATCCTTGATTTGGGTTATGAGAGATTGGTCCAGCGTTGCTGATGAGACAAGGTGGGGAAGGTTTGTTGCGGACTAGCCTTGCAGCCCGGATGGATTCCTGGAGTGCCACCTCTGCAGAGTGTAAACTATACGTATAGCCGTGTCCACGGTTACGGACGACCCGCTTCTGATAAGTTTCGAGTAGCATGGGAATCTGCTTTCTTACCTCATCCTTTGATTTGGGTTATGAGAGATTGGTCCAGCGTTGCTGATGAGACAAGGTGGGGAGGGAGCTCACCGAGTCGACTAGTGAGTGATAGGTGTTGGTGGATGAAGTTTGCGGGAACCAGTTGTGGCAGGACGAGCTCGATGGGAATGTGAGGCTGATGGTTGGATTTGGGGAGTGGATGTGCGTGTGAGGGAAGGAGTTGGTGATGAGATGAATTTGGGTTATTGCTGCTGCTCGCATAAGAAAACCCTGGCTCAAACCTTGATTATTTCTATACCTTAGAATAGGCCACTTTAAAGCTTGCATCATATTATGGTTGGTGACGTGGACACCTGTCCTATTTCCTTGGGGACAGACTTTGGGTTCTCAGGTGAAGACCCCGACCACGAGTTCAACCAGGACGGGTGGTACGATTGAAGGGTGCGCGCTATGCTCAAGGATGCCTGCGGAAAGTGGACCCAGATGATTTAGCTACCGCTTCGTAGCTGTTTCTTATTGTCAATTTAGCCCAGAGGGCTTGTACCAGACCGCTATGTTTTATATATATCATGTATTGGATCTTTTATCGCTGTATGGATGTGATATTCGACTGAGATGAGTTCTGTACGAGATAGCTGCTATTCCTGGGACTATCTCGAGGGTACAGGGAGTCGGATTCTTGTCGTCGAGAATCCGGTTCGTTTCAGACTCGGCGTTTCTCCAGTCGCGCGGCCGACCTCGCATGCTCGGGGGCTGGCGCGTGCGACGACTCGGCGTTCCTTCCATCGCAACAAGCATCGAAGTCAGCATCAAACAGGATAAACACACGCCGAACAAGAACATCTTAACCGAGCTACGGCTCTAACCTGTTGCTCTTTCTCGGCGTCACCTCGCGTTCCGCGGCCGACCTCGCATGCTCGGGGCTGGGCGCCGGATTTTTGGTGACATGCTCCTAATCGTCACCCTGTAATCGGCCCTCGTTAGGACCGACCGACTGGGATCCTGGTCCCACACTAACCCCTGCCCCAGCCTTATAACATGATGTGAAAACAACCTAACAGGTAATGGATGATACCCTTTATGGGTTACTAATGACTCGTCATCGGTCATATGCCCGTTACCAATAAGTCATTGGTAACGGACCTTATGATGACATCTGTTACTAATAACAGTCTGTAACAACCCTAAAAATTTCTATAGGATTTGTTGAGTGCAAAAGTGGAATTTAAAAATTTTGGGTGTAATGTTGTGAATGCAAACCAACATATAAGATTGTCATCCTATTGCTCCCTTTATTCCTAGGCAATTTAGATTTAAATTTAAAATCAATTTGAAGTGCTAAGGAGCAAATAGGTGTGATTTGGAGTTAATTTGGTTTTATTGGATATTTGGTTGGTTTGAATTCAAAATCTAGATTTGAATTCAAACACTAACAAGCCAATCTATTTGTCAAACCCAACTAACTGCTAGTGGGCCTAAACTCCGAAGCTAAAGTCCAGAAAATCCCCTTAAACTTCCTTCCCGAGCCAATCCAGCCAACCAGCCCGGCCGGCCTTTTGGCCCAGCAGCGGCCCAGCATCAACCCCGCGCCCTCTTCCTTCTCTGTCGCTGACACGCGGGGCCCGCATGTCAGCTTTATCCCCTTCCTCCCCTTCTTCCTCGCGCGCGGCCGCCTTCTCTCTGCCGCCGCGCCCGTGACCTCGAGCCGGTCCCATCAGCCCTTGTGCGGCCCGTCCGATGCGTGCCGCGTGTCCGCGGACGCTCAAGCTATCCATCCCGCCGTCCGTGGCCGCAAACCCTAGCGCCGAGCCCTATAAGATCCCCCGTCGGGAGGCCTTTCCCTCCTTGAGCTGCCGCTGCCCCCATTGGGGTTTTCTGACCACGAGTCGGGAGAGGAGAGGGAGGAGGAGAGCAGTGGAGGGAGGAGAAGAGGGAGCCGGGCCAAGAAGGTCGCAAGGAGCACGCGCACCTAGCCGCGTCCCAGCAGTCGCTGATGGCTGCACGCTCGCAAGCTAGCCCTTTTCAGCCTCATGCCGCCGCACCACTGGCCAGCGCCGCCGGTCGGCCGCCGCCGCGAGTTTTCCCTTCGCCAAATCGCCGCCGCCGCGGACCTGGGTGTGCCAGAACACCGCGCGTGGACGCGCGAGGTTGAGCCGAGCCAACCCCGATCCATCTTGAACCTAACCATGGCGCAGGGACGCCTCGCCGGAGCGTCGTCGCCACGCTCTGGCCGCGCCGTCGCCGCGACGTCGCGCGCACTCGTGCGGGGGCGGAAAGCCACACGGGCGACCACACCAACCACACGCACGAGCACCCGCAGAGAATCCTGTGTCGGCCACAAATGGATCCCATACACCCGGTGCATGTGAACCACTCGCACGGCGCACGGTGGACCAGGTCCACAGCACCGGATCCAGCTGCGTCCCCTTCGTGGGCCTAAAGTTTGCGCTAAAGTCCGGTTTATCCCCCTGGACTTTTCTTTCGGCCCAACTCCGGCCTAGCAGCGCTTTTCTCTTTTTCTTTTTCGAATAACAACGCTGACGCATGCGGCCCACACGTCACCCACTGCCAGTCGCTGACCGCTGGGGCCCACTGACCAGGTTGACCAGTTGACCATTGACCGCTGATCGTTGACCGGTCAACGCTGACGTCATCCTGACCCACTGATGACGTCAGCATAGGGCTGACCCACTGATGACGTCATCATGACGTCATGCTGATGTCAGCAAGCTGATTATTTGACTGTTTTTCTTTTTTGGGAAATTATTTAATATTTTCAGAAAATGATTTAAACTTAAAAAATTCATAATAAATCAAGTTTGACACGTGACCTGTAGGAGAATCGAGTTTGACATGTGTAAGTAGTGCAGTTAGGCGGTGTAAGCGAGTGATAATAACCCTATCGTTTGATTGGGGTGCTTGGGGGCTGCACTCGGGCAGTCCCTACGGAGTACCTGTTGCGGGTACATGGTTACTTTGGTTACTTTTGAGGAGTTGGGCGGCTATACCTATAATGGGTGCCGATTGTGGACCGTTGCGGCGGATCGCTTTGTGATGCTGATACTCGCTTTACCGACAATTAAGGATCGTGTCGATGGCGGCTTTCAGTGGGATTTATAGTGGTCACCGTCTACCCAGAATGGGAAGGGTTCCAGCAAGCCTACTTAGTGCGGTGCTAGACCTGTAGGATATTCGAGTTTGATATGTGTAAGGGGGACTCGTTGTGACGTACTCTCCCTGATTTACCACGGCCCCCGACTGGCCCCGGTGGGAAGGTTTCACGACCCTAGGGCAGCTGTTAGCTCAGATTGTTTCCCGAGCCCAGGGAGACAGTATGGCACCGTTACTTCTTAGGGTCTTTGCTGTGGGCTGTGTCTTAAGACGGCTCATTACCGTCTGCAGCCCGATGGTTCCAGGAGTGCAACCTCTGCAGAGTGAAAACTATACGTATAGCCGTGTCCACGGTTATGGACGACCCTTCTGATATCGTCTAGATTAGCCCGGGTATCTGCTTTTTACCTACTCTTCCTTGGTTTTGGGTAATGAGAGGTTGGTCCAGCGTTGCTGATGAGACAAGGTGGGGAGGGAGCTCACCGAGTCGACTAGCGAGTGAAAGGCGTTGGTGGATGATGATTGCGGGAACCTGTTGAGACAGGGCGAGCCCGATGTGGTTGTGAGGCTGATGGTGGTTTTGGGAAGTGTGTTTTCTCTGGTGAGGAAAGGAGTTGGTGCTGAGTTGAATTTGGGTTTATTGTTGCTGCGCATAGGAAGCCCTGGCTTATTTCCCTTGAATATTTTTTTATTACTAGCTAGGCCACTTTAAAGCTTGCTGCATATATGGTTGGTGACGTGGACCTGTCCCAATTCCATGGGGACAGAGTTTGGGTACGCAGGTGAAGACTCCGACCGTGAGTTCAACCAGGACGGTTGGTACGACTGAAGGGAGCGCGCTACACTCAAGGTTGCCTGTGGTGGAGTGGACCCCGATGATCTAGCTACCACTGCGTAGCTGTTTCTTATTGTGGATTTAGCCCAGAGGGCTTGTTCCAGACGCTATGTTTTATATATGTCATGTTTGGATCTCTTTTATCGCTGTATGGATGTGATAATCGACTGAGATGAGTTCTGTACGAGATAGCTGCTATTCCTAGGACTATCTCGAGGGTACACGGAGTCGGATTCTCATCGTTGAGAATCCGGTTCGTTTCAGTAGACTCCTACTAGGACCCCCCCCCCCCTATTGTAAATAGTTCCGTATGGAAAATACTCATAATGTAACATTTCCTCTTGGATATATAAAGGAGGGCAAGGGTCCCTAGATAGGGGCATCAGACATCCAGACACCGAAATCCATCAGAGATCATCAGAATACAACAATACAATACAACCACCGACACAGGACGTAAGGTATTATACCTCCGGGTAGCCCGAACCTGTCTAAATCAGTGCCTCCTGTGTACCATCAAGTCACTAGTTCATCAATCGCCCCGCCTACAAATCAACCACTCGGGTACCCCAGGTGGATTGCCGGTCCTAAGGTCCGACAAGGTAATCTTTCTACAGCTTTTTTTTAAGGGAGCATAATTGTTTCGCTATTAAAACTTTGTAATTTGCCTTTACGGAAAACTAGGGCTCAAGTGACACTACTGTTGGAGCACAAAACCAGTTTTTAAAGCCAATAGTGTCCATATTTCTGAATAATCATCCCTGACGATCCCTTTATATGTTTATGTCACCTTACCACCAATTTGGAGAAAAGGAGTTCCTCGTAGGTGCTACCAAATCATCTCATTCAGCTAACTTCTTACAAGATGATGAGCTTGTGAATTCTGCGTAGAACACGTCACGGCAGAAAAATGGCATAGATCACTGAGCGCTGTGTGCTCTGCTGTTATTCTGAAACAGAGCATCAGCATCATGTATATTACTTTGGGTAGGACCGCAGGAGATACAGCAGTTGAATCACAAGAGCCCAACTTTTTACAGCATTTACCAGATCCTTGCCAAAAAGAACTGTAAAACATAGTAGATTTTCTATTGGAAACATATTGGTGCTCTAGAAGGAAACGATAGTAAAACTAAGCTATATGTTTGCATCAGGATTCAGGACACAACCTCTTCTCATGATCCAGGAACAGAGCTTTTGATGTTCAAAGGAAGCATTTGGTATGAAAATCCAACAAACCTTTTTTTTCCTTATTTCTTAATAGCAAAAACGCACGTGCGACACGCACGTTTAATACAAACACACGTTTAATAGAAAATAAGATTATATAACGATAGTTGGCCAGAGGCCGTATTGGTTACGAACTCGACGATTCCACGCAAACGGGTGTTTTTTTTATCGTGATGAGGCGTAACATTGTATGATTTCTTCAAAAGTGTGACTAAAGAGTCCGATGAAAATCGTGGGTTCGAAAAATTCTACTGTGGCTGATTTGTGGGTCCGTCGATCTCAAAAGTTTTGTATCTTTATAGTATAGATAAAGTTGTTAGATTATAAGCTCCATTCGGAGTACCTGTGGCCACTGGCCAGAGCTGTATAAATTATTTTGTACATCATTGGAATTTCAAAGAAAAGTCAGTAACATGACTAGAAAGCTGCGCAATCGGTACTTAGGGCTTTCTTAATAAGTGTTGGAGGTTAATTTATATTCTTGAGCAAGTAAAAGTCAAATTAGAATTGACTACCTTCAGGAGCATACATGATCATTATAGTTGGATCATAATATCTCTAGAATCCTACGCGTTGCTTAGTTGTGAAGTAGAGGTTGTACAAGTAAAATAGGAATTTACTACTAGCTAGTGCTTAGCTAATGGTGAGTTGTCATTATGTATGACGGTTTGTAAGTCCTATAAAAGGACATGTACCCTCCATAGTCTATGTAACCCTTGTGAGTTTGAATAAAGGAACATTACTTGCTCCATTGGTTCCTCTCCTCTCATCATATTTCCTTCCCATATAGCTAGTTAGGGCCAACAATAAGCTACACCCTGAGGCGAGGCTTTCCACTGTCATTCAGCATTCTGCAGTATCTCTGATAATCTCAGCTTCATATGTACAGAATCAGTTTGACCATAACATCATTTGCAAGATAAGTTAAATAGAGACACAAAGTGTTCTCGAACAAAATCAGTATTCTTAAAGCAACTGAACCAACACAGCACTGCACATACATGTGTATTTGCAAATACAATAGATATATCAATGTAAACCTATAATTCATGTCTTATCGGGAGAAAAAGGGATATAAAGCATAACGAACATAGTTCTGAGCAGACACGTCATACAAACATAGAAATGGAGAAATTACCATCCGGTTGCCTAGAGTCCTAGACACGAATCTCTGGAACATGCTGCATCTTCTGGTGCACCCCGCTCATTTTCCACTGAGTTATAAACTGGCTGTGCAGGTGCAGTAGCCAAAGCCTCTTCAGGGAGAAAAGTGACTCGATGCCTTGAGGAACCATATCCAGCTGTGCTAGGGACATAATGTAAAGACCTTCAATGCATGGGAGAGCACCATATCTGATCTCCATCTGCTTGACATCCGGCATTCTCTTCAAAACGAGGGTTTTCAGGCGAGGAAAGCACCCCGCAGAAAGAACCAAAGTGCTTGCACTACTCACCCTGTTAAGACTTAAAAAAGTGAGGTTTGGCACGTATGGAGCGAGAACCCCCAACGGATCCTCCCCAAGCTGACACCAGCTTAGAGCAAGATATCTCAGATGTTCTCCATGCCTAGAAAATATTGGATACTCCAGTGTCCCAGAAGCCCACTGCCCCCTCACAATTAACCTGTGAAGCTTTTTGGAAATTGGTTCCAAGGTTTCGAGGCAAAGTACTTCACTTGCATCTCTTGCGGTGATAAGCAGGCTGGAAAGAAGTGGCATTGTTGACAGGGTCGTAAAAAGGGTTGCACAATCAACGCTGCTTACATTGTCAATCCATATGCTTCTGAGCTGCATCAGATTCTTCAGGCGCTCAGCCAAATCTTTGCTCGCTTGCACTGTCTCAAGAGTCTGCAGTTCTTCCATATTAGATAGCCCTTTAGGTGCTTCCACTCCGATAAAGTATCTAAACTCTGACTGCTTCTCATCAGCAATTTTGTCAGCCAAAAGGTGCCTTAGCTTCTTGACTTTAACAATTCCTCGTGGTAGCTTCTCTATTTGAGTTTGCTTGATGACCAGAGTGTGGAGGTTGAAGAGCTTCTCAACAGAATCTGGGATTGACTTGACATTTGTGCGCCTTAGCCCAATGTACCGTAGATTAAAGAGGTTTCCTATACATGTTGGCAACTCATTAATATCAGAATCTTGCAGCTCTAACACAGTCAAGTTGCTCGATTCAGACAAAATTGAGGATAACATTACAGGGGAGGATGAAATCATTTCATTAGCCACAAGATTTCGAAGGTGTGGAAATTTAACCTTAAGTGCAGTATTAAGTTTGCACCTACATAATGACAAGCGACGAACATTCTTGTCTACCTGGATCATTGCACCATAATCGTTTGCAGAACCAAACTTCTCCTCTTTGGCAACAGAAAGAGCCAGATCCCGCATAATATCATGCATCTTGCAAGTGCTAACCCTACCTAGTTCATCATAGTCCACAACTTCAAGCATATTGCGGTGGATGAGTTCCATGAGGTTGCCTTCAGCGACATCCTCAGGAGTATTCTCTTCCTTGCTCAGAACAAAGCCTTCTGCAACCCAGAGTCGTACAAGGCTTTCCCGTGACATGTGATAGTCTTCAGGGAACAAACAGCAGTACAAGAAGCAATTTCTCAGGTCTCCAGATAGGTCATGGTAGCTTAGATTTAAGACGGCACGGACATGATCATTGGTTGATAACTCACTCCGAAGCTGATTGTATGTCTGATTCCATATGTTTATTCCTGGTCTTGACGACAACAAGCTGCCTATTGTAACAATTGCTAGCGGCAGGCCATGACATCTTTCAACTATAGATGTAGCAATTTCCTCAAGCTCCTTGGGGCATTCATGGTACCTTTTGTTGTGAAAAGCTCTTCTGCAGAAAAGTTCAAATGCATCAGCTTCACGCAATGGTTGGAGCTCAAGGTGGTGGTCGGATGAAGCAATGGCACCGACATGGTCCTTTCGTGTTGTAATGATAAAGCGACTTGCATGGAAATTCTGGAAAGCATCATGTATTTTGAAGTATACTTCTTGCTCCCAAACATCATCCAACACTATCAAACATTTTCTATTTTGGAGTTTTTTCTTTATTGCTTCCTTCAAGTCATGTACATCCATTTTGTCAATCTCAAGTGGCACTGGTGGTTCCATATGCCCAATTTTCCAGAGTAGCTTTCTCAACAGAGCTTCCACTGTGTAGACCTGTGACACAACGATCCAAGCATGCACAGGGAAATTGACCTTTTCACGTTCATAAACATTTGTGACCAGTGTAGATTTTCCAAGTCCACCCATACCAGAAACTGTTATTACTGTACTATCGTGCTCTTCTGAGTACAGCCATCTAGTCAGCAATTTTCTATTTTCTTCAATTCCTACTAGATCTTCATCTTTGACAAATTCTGGGAAGCTATCTTGGGAGCGCTGTCTTTCGATCTCAGCGAGTTGCTCATGGTTAGGAACAAGCTGAGATTGCTGCAGCCACTGATCCTTCATCTGAATAACTTGCTGGATGTCCTCTTCTATTATAGCTACCTCATCAGCGATTTCACTGAAAACAGTGGCATAATGTGTACCCTTGACGAAGTACTTCTTCAGGAACCCTTCTTCCTCTAGTTGAAGAAGATGGTATGAGTATTTGTCTAGTACATCCTCAACACGATAAGCAACCTTCCGGACCTCCCCAATCCAACTCTTGACAAGCTCATCTGTGAGGTAGACTGCCAATCTGTTGGATAACTTTGCTCATGAATGTCAGTTTCATCCTTATTTGGTCCACTTTCCGTGGCAATTCCTTCAGAGCTTGAACTTTTTCAGATAGCTTAGCTATAATGGCCTTGGCAGGTTCATCTCCTAAAATGGAGCCAATCTTAGTGACAGCAAGGAGCACTGCTTCTGCCATAAATCTGTGATGAACAACAAAGACATAGCATGTTACATTGTAGGAAAAATAATTCAATCGGAAGCTAAGAGCTGAACTCATGCAGTCATAGGTAGAGTGCCGTCCCTCCCCAGTCCCCATTGGTTCTATTCAGCCTCATTTATTTCTTATCAATTGGGTTTTTTCTCAATAAAACTTACAGCATTATGATCAAACTTTAAAATGTTTTTTCTCCCAATACTCAGGATGACCGCGTGTCAATTTATTAAGAATGATATTATAAAGAGCTTACAGGACTGCCATCCAGAACAGCCCAACAACAGGAGCATCACCATGCTCACACAAGATGTGCACTCACGCACACACAGACCCCTATATTTTACATAAATATGTATCATGTACCATAGGTAATGTCCATCAGGTTAAATGGACTTCATATGATCGAAGTTGCAAAGAAGAAATGAGTTTAACTCATATTACTTGAAAAGTTAATGAAATATAATCCAAGTCATACTTTTTAGTTGATCTACGGACATGTATCAAGCATCAGCATCAAGAAATGAAAATTTGTGCAACTGGACTGCACTAAAAAAAGAACCAGAAGGAAAAACTACACAGAGCCGCTTGGTTGGACACTTGGACAGAACATCTAGTTGCTACCCCCATTTTCTAGATATCGGTACCTGTAACATATTTGTTTATTTGCATGGATTTTCTGGAGGCTAAACAGATCTAGGCATCCAAGGACGGACTATCAACCGATGCCTGTAAGTTTGAGAGCAACATTAATTTCCTAAATTTGCTTCCGGCCTAATGAACTCAATTGAATATGCAATCAGAGAATGAACCGTCAAGTTGTGTGACAGACTGACAAAGAACTGTTAAGAATATGGTTCCTAGTGTTCGTCATCTCATCTGCATCTATAAGGAGCAGGGCTATCACCCGAAGAATAAATGAGTCATTACGCCTACGCACCTGCTGGAGGGAGTGGAGGCTAGTCCAGAACAGAACGGGTGGACGAAACCTGCGGAGGGATGAAGCCTGCAGCATTAAAGAAGATATGAGAATGCAGCTAAAATCACCGAGGTAAGGCATGCGAAAATGATCTCCGCTATCGTTAATGGGCTGCCCTTCTGCTCACGCGCTGCCGCCGCGCTTGGCCGTGCCAGCGCGCTGCGGCAGCGCGTAGATCTCGCCGGCGCATTCCGTCGAGCAGGTTGCGGCCGCTTGGTGGCGCGGGAGGAGCCGTCAGGTGGGAGGGATGATGAACGGATGGAGTGGAACGTGTTAGGGATTGCGGGAAGATTGATCATGTCATGGGCCAGCCAAGAGGCTGATACGGCCCAGAAATGGCCCGCACAAGCTTCACCATACGGCAAGACGCTCAACACAGCAGTCTCTGCCGAATGTTTGCATTTTTCTATTTTTTTAGAAAAAACTGCTTGCAAACGCATAATTAAAACAAAAATAATCCCAACAAAAATTTACAGTTTTTGACAACCATACTTTTCAAAGATGGAAGATTTGTTTAAGACCAAAATATATTACATGAAACTGTACTTCAAGCATTTTGTTTCTATTATTCTTTTTCGAAACTCTTGTTCATGTCCAAAATATTACATAAAACTGTACTCCTATTATTTTTTCTATTATTATTTTCCCAAACTCAAAAGTATTATCCAGGCAGGACCTAAGTAACCCCCTCGAGCCTGCCCCCGCGTCGCTCTCCAGGGCGGCTCGGGCGGCACCTAGATCCCACCGCCGCCGCCCCTCCCCACCTCGCCCACGCCTCGCCGCCGCCTGAGCAGGGCACCAGAAGCCCGTTTCCTTGCTAGGACGGTGGCGGCGGGGTGCTCTCGTCCGGTCCTCTCTCTCCCCGAGCAGATCTGGAAGACCACGGGAAGATGACGTGTGAGCCGGCGGCGGCTGTGGAAGGGATCCCGCGGCCGGAAGCACGCACGGAGGAGCTCACACGCGGCTGCTCCGGAGAGGATCTCGAAGGCTATCGGGGAAGCGAGCGACGGGAGGCCAAATCCGGCGGTGCAGGACCCTCGTCGCCATCCCCGGCAGTATGGAGGCTATGGAGGGTAACAGATCCAACGTCTTCATCGCTCCGCGTCGCACCCACGGGGGCAATCTCGGCGGATTTCGCTAGCTGTCATGCAGCCGCCTTCCCCACAGGTTTGTGCCGTCCCTTTGCCGGCGGAACCTTGCTCCGGGTGGCAGTGTTCGTCGACGGCAGCCAGAATGCGTCTTTCTTGCGATGGCGGCGTCCTGTGCGAAGATGCTGGTGTCCTTCCGGTGAGGGTGACCTCTTCGTTGGCCGGGCGCAGTGGTGACGGTGGTGGTGGCGATTTTGGTGAAATCCTTGTCTGGCATGTTTTGCCGGACCGGCGGCGGTGACGTGTCCGTGACACACACCTTGTTGAAGGCGCTGCTGAAGTCGCTGGTCGGACCGTCCCCTGTTGCGTCCGTGGATGATCAATAACTGGGTGAAAACCTAGCCTGGTTTCTCCAGGTTGGCGGCAGCAGTGCAGGCGCGTCGTTGAAGTTCTTGTTCGTCAAGGCCGGGCAGTTCTCCCGTGTGGACACTATGTTCGGTATTCAGCTCAGGGCGGAGGAGGCATTGGATGGCATAACAGTTCGGATACTGGTTGGCAGTATCTGCACCAAGTCTTCATGCTGTTGCCTGGAAGAAGCATCAATGGTGGTTGGTGTCCGGAGTTTTCAGTTCTTTGTAAGGTCTGACAAACGTATTATAGCGATCTTGGTGGTCGCGTAGGACTACTAGAGCCCCTTGATGGATGTAATTTTCATGTTTTTGTTTGACCGTAGCCATTTTGGTCAAGGACGGGTAATATATTATCCATTATCTTAAAAAAAAAGTAACCCCCTCTTTCTCTCTCTCTTCCAAGAACACACATGGCAAAGAAAATAAAAAATTATAGATATAACCATATTTGTTAGGTGGTTCTGTTATAAGTTTATAACTATAAGCATATTTGTTAAATGGTTGTTTTTCTTTTAGAAAAAAAATAGCATTGACAGATGCTCATATACATGTATGCACACTCACACCTATAAACTTGGTGAAATTAATTTTCAGGAACTTGGTGGATTTATTCAAGCACTACAAAATCTCTAGTTAACAGTTTCTCATATTAATAGGAGAAGAATATAGGAAGAAGGGAATTGACTCGTTAATTGAACTCATACATAAGGATACTAGTATCAATACAAATAAAAGTTAGCACCAACAATTCGTGGCCTCTTCTGTTAAGTCAACCAAAACATGATCTCGTCTCTTCAAATCGTAAAGAGATGGGAAAAAATGTCAACCATTGATTTCAACTAGGAGCAAACTGTTGATTTTAACGCTGATTTACCCAAGATGAACTGCGTATGATGTTTATATTAGCCGTAGCTTCATGAGTAGCAAGAACAGAGATACGCACCTACCGTTGGTCGCAGTGGATTCGTCTCAGACTTGGAGCTCGATCATCAGATCACTGCTCACTTGCGACTGGTGCGGGGCAACCTAAGTGAAGATGACCAGGACATAGAGTCTTGGAGATGGGTGGTGCATATATGAGCCAGCCAGCAACAGAATCTTGCTTTTTTTTCTTTATTGTCTTTGCGCCAACTTCCATATTATTGGCTAAAAAAATACTGCATTGTTTAAGAAGACTCGGCAAAGTCTGCGGCCCAGACCAACAACCGGTGATGATTCAGTCGCCATCAGCACGTTCTAACTCGTGGAGAAATAATATTCCGTGCCTTGTGGGCAGCACTGGCCCTAGCCAACCACTCCGACTTGCTTTAGGATGGGTTGCTTTGAAGAACAATCCTTGATTGGGATAGTGCTCAGTCTAAAAGTGATTTGGCTGTTCTTATCCCTCCTTGCAAAATGAATCATACTTCACCATAGGCCACTTCTGCTCAGAACATGGAAATGTTCTTTTAATTGTGCACTGAAGTGTTTTGCTACCAAAATTTCTTTGAAGTTAGTACAAAATGGGTTGGCTCTCGTGTACATGTTGATATTTCAAAACATGAAATTAGTGTGCATCCTCTTTCTAATTTTCATGACTTGCTTCCTTGCTGGTTTTCCTTGGTGTGTGCACATATCATATTTTTAAAAAATTGTCGACAAACGGAAAAGGAATATATAATCTTTACGCACACATGAGTGCATTCAGTGTGTCTGCATATCGCAAAATTGTGTGTCTCTCTTAAGTTTGTGAATGGGATGGACACTTTTGTGATGGGAATATGATGTCTGTGTCTGTTGTGCTTTGTGTGAGTGCGTTTATTCCACATAATTACAAGGGAGGAAGCTTGACAATAATATAATGGGTATAGATAAGTCCAATAAAGGCCTAAAGCCCACTCACTCAACTAAAGTTTTATTTTCTTATTTGATTTCATTTTGTTTATATCAGAAAAAAAAAGACAACTAGCAGAGCATGTTAATTGACATCCATGGGTTGATGCGTCGATCCACTTGGATCCATACTTACCTAGACAGAGCATGTCGTAAATGCATCAACCAAAAGTTATTATTATGTACTCTTTGGACCTATCGGAGTGGAAAAAAAACATAGATGCATTTATCTTTGAATTGATTTTGATAGTTTGCAAACTAATCCAGTATGCATACCAAGAAAGAGGCGATCTCCACCACGCGTACCCCTTCGGTCGCCCCTCACGGGCGACGGAAGGGGCGACTCCGCCAGAGCCCCCGTCCGGCAACACTGGCCGCCGCCGCCGGCGTTCGGTGACTGGCGGCGGCGGCCCGCCACGGCGCCGAAGCCGGTGATCCTGTGCTTCTCCTCCTCGTCCTCTTCGTTGAGGTGCTTCTTTCGATGGCCTATCCACATTCACGACCACCGAGATCTGGCGTAGAGCGGCGGCGACAATGACCGACGAACCTGCGCGGCTTGCAACTCTTCGGTTCCGGTTGCTGATGGGCACGACGATGGTCGACTCTGTGGCGGTATTTGTGTATCTACATCTTGCGGCAACATCTTCATTCGTAGCTCATATCCTATTTACAATCCCAGAGATCAGTCATCTTGGTTTCGACCTACGGATCTTTTACTTCGCTGATGCTCTTCCCATCAATTGATGGATCTTGCGGACGTTGCGCGTGTGCCTTTCGGTTACTTCGTGGCAAAGTCATCATGGGATAGCGTGAGTTAATGGCCGATCGTTGTCGGTCAAGATTGGGTAGTATGAGGGTATAGGCTCGGTAAGAGGGTGGAAGTAGCGTTATGGGCTTCGAATTGGTGATACTTTTTTTGTTCAGATTTATCGACTCCGGGGAGAAATCCTTAGGTCTGCCCTTAGTTGGGTGTACCTGACAATGGTCTTGTTGAAGCATTGTTTGGAGCTCGATGGATTGCTCTCTATGGTGAAAATCGATGATCTGATCTTAACTGGTTGGATCATGGCAACGACGGCTCGTGCGCGTGTGCGTGCTGTTTCCTTGTTGGAGGCGTTGTTTTTAGAGAGCCTTTCTCGTAGTCCACATGCTGATTTGTTGGTGTATAAAACTGAAGATTAAGTCGTATGGGTAGTCTGCTTTGACATAAGTTTTATGTCTTCTTTTTTATTTTCTCTTTTAGACTGTGTGCATCTTAGCTATGCAGAGGCCGGGAATGATCTTAGTGTAATTGTATCTTCTTGATGTAATTGGCTAAGATCAATAAAGTTTCCCTTATCAAAAAACCAAGTTATAAACGCAAAAAACTCAGTGCTCCATAAAAATTTTGTGTTTCCACTTTCATGTAGTGTCTTAAGATATGTTTGCATGTAGACATGCATCATTAGGACCTCTATTGGAATGCGGAGATATTTCGAAATTCACAGGGAATACTAAATAGTTGGATTCCTGCAGAAATGTGAATTGTCCCAACAGCATCGTTTATCATGTATTTACCAGGGATGAGAGTTTAAAAGTACAAATAATTTACAAAAAAAAAAGAAAGGAACTTCTTTCTCCCCGTGAAAGGCCGGATTGGAGTTGATTACATCCTCTTAAAAGCAGCTGACTGCATACTACTGGCATGCATGGATTTAAATCAACAAAGTTGCTTTTACAACTACTCCCTCCGTTCCTATTTGTAGGTCGTTTTGGCTTTTCTAGGTTCATAGATATTATTATGCATCTAGACATACACTATATCTAAATACATAGCAAAAACTATGCACCTAGAAAAGCCAAAACGACCTACAAATAGGAACGGAGGGAGTACTTGTTTTATGCACAATGTTAAAAAAAAGTAGTAAGTTAAAAGATTATAACTGTAAGATTAGTTTCTGATTTTATTTGGATAATGGAATAAACCTTATTCTGGCTTCTACATCCAACACAAGGATAATTGTGGCGGATACCTGTAATGGCCGATACCTATTACAGACTTTATTTCTGATCCCCACCCCCACTGCACCCAACTTACACTGCTTGCCATATCAAACTCTAGTCCTTGAGCTTTAGGTACAAGTCAATGGGCTTGAATAAGCCAATTAAAAAGGATCACTTGTCGTTGGTCATCGCAAAAAGAAAATGAACACTTGGTACCAACCAGTCATATAATATGTGAACAATTTGTCACTTGCTTGGTTCTTCATTCCAACTGGACATACGCTTTGGGGGCAAAAAAAGCTGATCATTTTATCTATGGATACATTGGCAGGTTTTGGTTTATAAAATATTAAGGAATTGGCAAACTGAATAAGGATCTAGCACATCACATTCATAGGAAGCTGTAAAACACATCAGCAAAGGAACAGGTCAATGGTCCAATGATGCAAAGGTAGGCTATTTAACCTGCAGCTTGTGTACCATGAATGAATTTGAGAACAGATTCAGATGCCCAATTGTAATTCAATGAATTTTACTTAATGCATAAGGTGTTTTTCTTAAAAAATGATGAAAACAAATCAATATTTTTTATGATTAATTACCTCATGCTTTACATTATGATGAAGTTTTCTTCAGTTTTGTAGCTCCAATAACATCTTAACAAGTTCAAAAAAAACTGTTTTTCACTTATCCGAACAGTTGTTTTACCATGCCTATAAACTCTTAAAACTTCAGTAAGTATAAAAAGTATTTTCCCTGTCAAGACTCAGCTTGTTTTGCACTTTTGCTACATGGAGATAATGTCAACATATTTTCGAACTCATGATTTATTTATTTTATGTTTATTAATTAAGTTACATGGTCTGTGAATTGAACTTCAAAGTTGAGTTGCATATACAATTTTTTACACGCAAAATACATTTGATGACAAAAATGTTCACCATAATCGAAATTAAAACAAATAATAAACAATCGAAAAATTTAAAATAAAAGTGTCCTTTCATAAAAAATAGAAAAATACAGCAGTGATTTGATGGGTAAATTGGATCAAATTCGTACTTCATGGTAGTGGTACAAGGACGTGTAAATTATCCAATGTGGAACACTGAGGACAAGAAATAAGAGCAACTTCCACAGCACCAAAGATGCAATTCATATACAGATATCGGCAGTTCGGCAATCCGGGATGCAGGACGCAGGAATTCTTGATCTATTCCGCAGCTCCACCGCCGGCGAGGCACGGACAGCTGCAGACAGGAAGAACAGAGGAGAAGAAGTAAACAGATCAATGCCATTAACTTGATCAGTTCTTAATCAGTCAAAACATCGATTCCGAACTCAAATAGTGATTCTTAACAAGTTTTTTTGTGTAAATTACTAATCTGAGATTTGAAGTACCATTTGGCCAAGAAGCTTGGTGTGCTCTGTTTTGTGGTAGGCTTCGGTGCTGATTCTTGTTCCTGCTTGTGGCTCTCCGGACGACCCACGAAGTAATCTTTATACATGCATTCAGGCGAAAACAACAACGAAATCCAGGTTCAATTCGACAAGAATCTATATGAATCGAGGAAATTCAACAGCTTTGTGCTCCTCGATCCCGTTTTGAATTGAGAGCAGGGAATGAAAATAATGAATGCACCGCCAGGGGTGTGCCCGCCGGCGGCCACCGGTTCTTCTTTCCTCTCCGGAGTTTCGTTCGTCGGACGGCCAACGAAGTAGCCTCCTGTACCGACGGAAAAAATTAAATTAACAACAAAGAAATCTCTGTAGTTTATCCACATGAGCTCAGGCCAGGGGCGCTAAGAAGTAAGAACTGACAAAGATTCACCGCCATGAAATACAAGAACAAGCTTTGACTAACTATCACCAATTCATCTATGGCAAAAGGGAACAGATCATGATTCATGACGCACTTACCAGGAACATCGCCGTTACTCATGGCGGATCTGCCGGCGGCCGATCGATCAGCTAGCTGACACCTCTTCTTCGTAGCCTCACCCGGCGATAGATAGCAAGACGCGAAGACGAGCAGAGGGAGGAAGATGGAGACGACCAAAAGAAGGCGAGAAGTCAAGAGGAGAGGAGAGATGCTCTTGCCAGACTGGCAATCATTCAGCTCCGGGAGCCCGAGACAATTATCCGAAAAACCCTTGGTTCAAAAGATAATTATCCAGCAACGACCCCATGGCCATCACATCCTCACAATGGCAGCTACCACTGCCAGCTCTGCAAGTTGCTGCAGACGTGAGATGGCAAAGACAGGAGAAACACTGGATGGACTCGACTCGTCTTTCCGGGAGACTGTAATCGTAGCGACAGGGGCCTACGTAGTACATGTACAACAAAGACATCAATGTCGATTGCATTGGTTCATATATCAGCATTTACAGGCGGTAATCCATCTACACCGCCCCCACAAAACCGAAATTATACGGGCAATAGTGATTGAGGTCACTGAAACGTTCCAAGGATTACAACCATCTGCACCAGTCAGTTAAAAAATTGTCAAAAACTTTTGTTCATTTTATTTAGATGGTCAATTTACAATGCTACATACTGAGAAATCAAAAGCTTACAGACGAATGAAAAACCACACGCACAAGTCTACTTTTTGTTCCCAACAACTCTTTTATTAGTGTCGTTTTTGCCCAACAGTTGATGAGATGCAACAAATTAAAATTGTACGGGTAAATCATATACATGGTTTCAAAAGTTTTGGTAGAATTAAAAAAAATTCTAGATTCAAGTAAAATTCATTCGTATCAGTGATAACACAACTAGCCATATGGCCGCCACAAAATCTATTTAACTGATAGTCTACATGCCCATAACTTCGTTGTTACTAATTTAGGCTAACAATTTTTGTGCCATAAAAAGTGTAGCTTTATTTAAGCCTCACATACCCAGAATAATATGAAGTTTTAAAATTGTCTGTTTCTCTCCTTGTTCTCCAATATTTGACATCGTTGATTTTTTTATTATAATGTTTAGCCATTAGTGTTATTTTAACAAACATACCAGTATCGTCTATTTTTTTGTGACTTGTTTTATCACAAAGTGTTTTAGTTTTGCACTATAAATTTTTTACTAAGATGAATGATCAAATGTCCCATGTAAAAGTCAATCGTGACAGATAGTTGAAAACGGAGAAAATACTAGTTTAAATATTGGAGGTCACCTCTCAAAACCAGTGCAAAACAATACATCCTCCTGCCTTTACTAAACAAACTCTCTGCTTTCACCTAAATAATCTGAAGACAGATTTACGCTAAATAATCTAAAGAAAATCAATAAATTCAATGTCAGAAAAAAAGAGTTCATTTTACCCTAACCAACTTCCGTTCTTGTTCACTTATAACTTGTAAATAACCTACTAAATAACTTTGCAGTTGTATAACAATGGATTAGGGAAAATTCACACTCAAATCACAAACAAACATGAACCAATGTGTATTAATATTTGACAGTAATAACAAAAACATGATTCTAAAAGCAGAGACCGGCCAGCACTTGCACAAAAAAGGGGCACCGGCCTATTGGAATGGGTAGTTCATTGAATCCTTCATTGGCCGCTGTATACTATAGGACTATACGAGCAATAAAGGACTATCAATCATCGAGTGTAGAAGAAAAAAAACGCAGCCTTCTTCGGACATAATTGAGGTAGAGATTGAAGCTCCCCCATCCAATTTCCTCGTTGAATCCACGGTGGCCCCAGCTCGTGATAATCTCAGAGCTCAGCTCCTCCACCAAATAGACACGGAAAACTGCAGCAACAAGGAGAAGATACGAAAACCAATTGGGTACTAAAAACAGAGCAAATTAGTAAGGTGCTCAGATGATCGACAACGAATCGGATCGGAGTACCATTTCGCCAGTGATCCATTCTTTTTACGAGGTGGTGGCGGCGGCGGCGACGCTGCTGCTGGTGCTGGGGCTGCCTGCAGCTTCTTCCCGTCAGGGATCACCGGGGTGCCGACGAAGTAATTGTTCGCCCCTGCAAAACAACGATTTTCCGTCGAGTAAACAACAGGGGAGGTAGTTGTTGTTGTGCTTGCTCGTCGATCGATCGATCTCGAATGAATTGCTGGAAGATGAGAAGAAAATGCATGAGTACGTACGGACCAGGAGCTTGCGTGGTGCTCGCTGGGTTCTTCTGCTCGCCGGCGGTGACCTGCGGCCCGTGATTCGCTCCCGGCGCCGCCGCCAGTTTCACCACCTCTACTGGAGGGCCGACGAAGTAGTTGTCTGCAGTATGGAAAGAAAGAAAGAAAGAAAAGGGAGGTGAAACCGTTTGCTCTTTGTCAGGCGGGATCTAATTCGCCTACGACAGAGGTGGATAGAAATCGTAGATGGACGGGGAGAGAGAGAGGTCGCTAACCGTAGCTCATGGCGGATCTTCGGGCGGCGAGGCACTAGCAGTTGCCACCGCTGTTCGCCGGCGGCGAGGAGCCGAGGAGACCACCACCAGGAGGTCTGAATTTTGGAGGACGAGCACGAAGGGAGGAGTTGGGGGAGAAGCCCGGCCGGCCGGGGCTACAACTAGAAATGGTATGATACGATATGATTATGCCATGGTCGGCATTGACCAGGAGGTCAACCAAACCCCCGGGGATGAGCGTCCGCACGGAAGCTTCTTCCCACTGCTCGGATCTCGCAAGTCTGAAACAAACAGGCCGCCCTTGGACGCAGCAAGAAACCGAAGTTGACTCCACTTGTCCGTCCCCATTTCTTTGTCTCACATTCAGTTTATCCCCTTGCAAGACTGTACTGTACCAAAGCAGAGTAATCTAATCGCCATGACCGTCGCCTCGCCGACAACAAGCGGCACCGAGGTGTTCGTGTGTAGGAGAATGAGAGGATGAGTAGCGGAGAGAGATGCTTTGGGTAGGGGCGCGATGAAAACTTCTGTATGACCCGAGACAATCATATGCAAAGCAACTTTGGTTCAGAAAACAAATATCCGGCATGGACCCCGGGGCATAAAACTTGTGGCCCGTCCGTCCACAGGATTCGCCAGCTCCCCCACCAATACCATCACATCACATGGTCGCCACCAATGAGCCTTCTTCGGTCACATTTTACATTTTGCAGGAGCATGTATAAGCTGGCTGGCTGCTGCCATATATGGTTACAATTTTCTTAGACCAAGTATTTGGGCCGGCTAAATGAGTTGACAAATCATAATTTCAGTGAGTTGGAGGAGATAGATAAGAAGACAGAGCAAATGTAGGCTGTAAAAGTGTGGATTAGAATGTGCAATGTCATCATATTGAATCACACCTTCGACCTTACAGTAGGAATGAGCAAGACTCAGGTGGCACCAATAGCTGGGGCAGTAACTTATCTTTGTAACTCTCAGATATGAAAATTAATGAACTACAATTCAAGCATGGATTGAGACTCCTCTGTCTCCAGACTTTCTTTGTACCATTATTAACTTATCTTTGTAATCGCTTGCATTGGGAACCTCTACCAATTTTCAGAAAAGAAAAGGGGACAGTACATGGATCGTGGATTGAATTATTGCCAAATTAACAGCAATGCGCCAATGCGGTAGAATGTTGATTTGAAGACGATGGTACTTTGGATTGTTGGAATGAATAGTTACATTTAATCACACTTCTGGTAGGCGGTAGCAATGAACAAGTGGTATCAAATACCATAGGAAAAAAAACAGAACAGCTTCAGAATAGCACCAATACTTGCAATTGAGGCACAGATCCCGGCTTCTCCCTCCATACAAGAATCTCGAAGAGTGATTGATCATACCCAACACCGGGCATGTCGCTCAGCTAGCTCTCCGCTCGACCGCCAGAGAAGCATGAAAACCTGGCGAAACAAAGCAGAGGAGCAGCAGATCAACCAACAATCCAAACGTACACTCAAATTAGTTGATCATGTAAGACAACAGGACTGCGTACAGGTTGCCGAAGATGCCAGTTTTCTTCTGTTCTCCAGACGCCGAGGATGGCTGCTGCCCATGGCTCCCTGCAGGCCCAACGAAATACGTACAGTAGCCTCATTCAGAAATGACAAACATGTTCAACCAAAAACAGGGTAAAGAAAAGAAAGAACAGCAAACAAGCTCAAAAAACAGTGATAAAGTTGTGTTGTGACTTGTGTCGCGCAACCAAACAACGTGGATTATTGGTGAAGTTCGTGTCACGCCTACCATCAGTTGTGCTCCCCGTGTTCTGCCCGTCGGCGCCTCCTTGCTGTTTGTCCTCAAAGTTCGCCGGACGGCCGATGAAGTATCCTGCGTTGGGTGTGGCAGAAATCAAAACTCTTTATTCAGCGGAAGAATCGAAGGCAGAGTTGGATGTATATGGGTAGATCTGACAGGGAGCCAGCGAGGGAGTTGGAGAAAGAAGAATCTTGGGAGCGAGATGCAGGCGTTGACCTGCGAGAGAGCGAGATGCAGCTTGTGGTGCGTACCTCCGGGAGCCTGGGCGTCGGCCATGGCGCTGGGGGTGGATCTGTGGCCGGTCAGGCGGCTGCTGCGCTCGCTGCTCTTCCAATGCCGGCGACGAGGCGATGACGATGACGACGGAGACCGAGGAGACAGAGAAGCAGCCGTGGCCACGGTTTATTGGCAGGCAGCCTCCGCGCCTCCCACTCCCAGGCTGTCAGTGGTTCAGCGAGATACTAGTAGAAAAACGACGACGACCGGCACGGTCCAAGTTTTGTGCTTCCACTGAATATTCAAAAGCATCTGGTGTGATCCTGTTCATGTTTCGTACCATCAGAAAGTTTGCAGAGAGATAAAAGTTAGAAAAAAGTCCATTTTACAACCTCCAACTATCATAATAATCCGATTTTCAACCTTAAACTACAAAACCAGATAACAAAGATCATCCAACTGTCAAAACCGTGCAAATTTAGCCCTTAGGGTGGTTTTCCATTTTTTTTTAAAATAAAAATATTCGAATTTACACTAAAAAATCATAAGTAATTCATTTTCAGTGAAAAAATATCAAAATTGGTATCAAAGTTTTCTAAAAATGTAACCTATCTATTTTCACCATATTTGTCGGTTAATCGGATCCATTTTTTCTATGTATATGGTATTTGGTGGCTTATAGTTATGCCTATTATTTTTGAATAATTATGATTCAAATAGAGCAATAATAGATAGTTACATTTTTAGAAATTTTTTTATACTGGTTTTATATTTTTCTGATTTAAGATGAATTAGTTTTGATTTTTTTAGATCTAATTGGATTTTTTTTATTTTTTTACAAAATATAAAGCCACCTTCAAAAGCACCCTAAGGACTAAATTTGCACGGTTTTGACAGTTGGATGGTCTTTGTTATCTGGTTTTGTAGTTCAAGGTTTAAAATAGGACTGTTGTGATAGTTGGAGGTTGTAAAAGTTATACGCGTTAACTTTGATGAGATGTACGTACAAGCTCTTGGGGGTGTTTAGTTCCTAAAATTGGGTGAAAAGGGGGTGAAAAAGTCACATCAGACACTGTAGCACTTTTCGTTTGTTTGTGGTAACATTGTCCTACCATGACCTAACTAGGCTCAAAAGATTCGTCTCGTCGTATGCATCAAAACCATGCAACTAGTTTTTTTATTTACTCATATTTAGTGCTTAATGCATGAGGAGAGAGATTTGATGTGATTTGATGTGATAGGTGAACAATGAAGTTTGGAGAGAGAATTTCTGAGAACTAAACACAGCCTTGTCCCTAACCGTACCTACAAATGATCTATTCCTACTCTAGGCTTTCAAACATCATCTGAAAACAGCCACATTGTAAAAGACATCTTGGGAGTCAGAAAAAACCGATCCCCCATCCCCATCCCCCCGCTCGACTCGCCACATCTAGATGTGTATAAGAGACAGGGCGCAGGGTGGCGGCCGGCGGCGGTTCTGCTCGGTGATGGCGCCGGCGACTGCAGCCGGGACCCCTTGGGCCTGCCTGTCCTGAGCCTGACGGCCAGGTGCTGGTGGGGCTGGAGGTGTCCTGCGTGCGGGCAATGGGCGTCTTCGGTATGCTGGAGGTGCTCCTCTCCTCCTCCTCAACGGTGATGCTGGTCTGGTGCCGCCTTGGTGGTGGGATTGGGGGCCGACGGGTGCTTGTTGGTGGTGTCGTGGTGGCGCCTCGAGCGGTGCCGGGCTTCTCCCGGCTGAGACGTCGTGGTTGCGGTGGGGTATAGACTTCTGTCATTGGTCGAGCGTGTGCGGCAGGATGATGTCCGTGCGAAAGCCTCCACTGTCGGTGGCAATGGTGGCGGCCACTACAACAAATATGGGATTTTATAACGTTTCATTTATGTCATAGAAAGTGTAAATTACGTCATGTTTTGTAATCTGTGACATTCGCGTGACGTTTATACGTTCATTGCTGAAGCCCCGTAATAAAAGATATTCAATGACGTTTATGCATTTTTTTCGTCATAAACTTTGTGACGATTCTGTCGTCACTAGATTATGACGTCAGCTTTTCGTCGTTAAAGACACAAAAAAACGTCACTAGACCTTGAGTGCGGATGACATGGCAGTGACGTGGAGATGACATTGCAGCCCCATTGTGACGTTTTAGTTCGTCACAAAGCATTCTATGGCCCAAGAAAGCCCATGTAATAAACAACCATTTATGGGCCAAGCCCAATTGTAAAGCCTTTTTTATTTTAGGGTAAAAATTAATCTATTTTGCGCAAAGCCCACTACAATTTGAGCCCAAATATTTCTACAGACCCCATTCTCGACATGGGCCTATAGCATTTTTATACATAACTTTTTTTCAAAAATCATATATCATCACAGCCCATCATAGTCCTTCCTCAGCCCATGTACCAATTCAGGCCCACAAACCAACACAGCCCATACATTCAGCCCATATATCAGAATACATTTCACAGAAAAAACAAATTTATCATAAACAGAACATATTCCTCCATAACCATTTCTCCATAAACAGAACACATAAACAGAACCATTTCTCCATAATATGTTCACATACATTCACATGACAGCGGTTATACAACAGGTTTTTGCACACGGTCAGCACAGATCTAGGACGAGGGGTTACCCCAAGGCACTCATAGAGGACGGAGGGGGTGATCTGCTTTTACTTGGGCACCTCACCTCGGAGAGCAGCTTGTCGTAGGTGGCCTGGTCGAACAGCACCGCGTTGTTCACCTTCTCCTTTTGCGAACTGCACTTTTCAACCGTTACCTCATACCCTTGATAGTCAACCTGTCATGAAAGAAAAAAGTGAGTGCCGGTGACTACAAGAAAATGGACAATGTAATCATGTAAGCATGCAACTGTAAGATGTGTCATGCAACTGTAAGATGCGTGAGGTTTATCATAGTCCTACGCAATACCAGCAAGTGCAACGTGGTACAGAAAAAGAATGAATATCAACGAGTGACCTGAAAATTGGTCTGGCGACAGAAGCTCTAGCTCTTTGAGAAGGGCCTTACTGTCGCAAATTGGATGACCCCTGAAAATTTTCACATAGATACAAAAATATCAAGAAATATTATTGGAGCACAATTTTCCTATGGGGCTGGCCCAATTACCAACATTACATTGCAGAATTGCTAAGAGTGGTTTTAATGGTCCTTTATATTCATAACTATTGACAGTAGAAAGAATATATTGACAGCAAACAATATAAAGGACAATCAGAAAACATTGACATAACTATTCATATGCGCTACTTGTTCAGAATTGCACACTACACCTAGTAAGTGAAAAAAAATCTGCCAAAAGGAAAAGAGGAAAAATAACAGATAGGCCATTATCTATCTATGTCCAATGTAATGTAAAAAATCAGAGAATACCATACACTTACTGAAGCTGAATCAAATAGTGATTTTAGCTCTTCTACCTTATATTTCGCATCATAATTCACAGGGTCCTTCAGGAACAGGAAGTACTCGAACTGCACCAACAAAGTAAGGAGAATTAGAATGTGTAAACCAAAAGTACACCTGTTAATTAAACAAACAACCTGCTATCCTCTGCTCTCTTTGTTGTGCTGTTCATGCTTTAGTCACACGGTTGAGATTGAAAATGTTTATTTTAGCAGACAACCATTACAGCCCATTCATTATATCATTATATCAACCAAAGAACATACATAAGAACAGAGGCATTCAAATCCTGATCTAAAACAACCCACAAATTACGATGTTGGAAAAGACTTGATCTACTTACAACAATTTTGCCCATGTAGTCTTCAACAGTGGCCTGGTCCTTCTTGTACTCCTTCCAGTGTGTTTGCCTCAATGCAATACCACCCTCTGATGCAAGCTTCTGGTCTTCTCTTCCCTTCAACAATGACCACTGGAATCTTAGTGTTTAAACCTTCAACAATAATTCCAAGCCAAGGAAACTGAATCACACAAGTGCACGATGCAGGTTCTTACCAATTACTAGAGGCCCTGCTGAATCATCTAAGTCTGTAACAAAGTGAATCTCATATCCCTGCAACCAATCAATTGAACACACCAAATTTTGAAGAAATCTCTCACCCCTATAATCACATGAAAAATTATATGGCCAAGACAGGACCTACCCCAAATTCGAATCACATGATAATAGTTGTTGAGCATTGAAGCATTTAATCGAACAGATCATGTGCATGCATATCTACTGAGACAAGCTTAGCATAATTACTGAGGAGCGCGGTCAGCAGCTCGTTCCGCTCGGCGGCCTCGCGCTCTAGTCGCTCGACGCGTCCCCGCAGCGCTGCGGCGTCGGCCTCCGCCTCGGCGAGTCGCGCGCAGAGGGACGCGGCCTCGTCCCCGGCGGCGGCGGCGCGCGTGGGATTTAAAAGAAAAAAAAGATGGTGTGGCGCAAGCGACGCGCGGCACGTGGCCCAGCGCCCGGCGCCGGCCTGCTTTGGATCGTGGCGAAGCAGTCCAACCTGTTGCGTTCTGCCACGTGGTCGCCAGATGTGGATTTATATATATAAGTTTCCATCTTCTCATTAGCACCAACGTGTTGTAGTGGATTTGGTGTTGCTTTACCTTGTGTAGGTGCGACGTCGCGGGTTCAAACCCCGCTCTCGACACATTTTTTTGTCTTTGTTCTTTTAACAGGAACCAATTAAAAGAACAAAAATGGTGTAGGATAACGTAATCAGTTGAGTAGCTCAGTGGGTAGGCGTGAGCTTCGAGCCTGTTGTCCTCATCTTTTTTCCTTTTATTCTTTATTTCTGTTTTTCCATATATTCAGTTTTTAATATTGTATATATATAAAGTGTATGTCAAAGATTGCAAAATGCAGTAAGGGGTGCACCGGTATTGTGTGTTGGGTTTGAGGTCTTAGGTTCGAGTCCGGACTAGTGTCTATTTTTTGCCCCACTTGACAATTTATATTTAGTAATAAGTGGGCATATACAAACTTATGAAACTTTACAACGTGAGCAGTCTTGGTGCCCTAATTTTTTTTGTCCGCACCTTTTTGTTTTTCTTTTTATTCTTTATTATTTATTTTCCCATATTTTTATTTCTAAATATTATATAAAAGAGGAATAATGCCGACTTGATAATTTATTTATTAATAAGTTGATATATAAACTTGTGCAACTTTATAAATTATATGATGATACAATGTCAATATAAATTCGTGACACATGCTAGTTTCGAAAGATATGACAAAGATAGACTATTGCAACTTTATTCTCTATTTAAATGGAAGAAAACAAGTCATATGAAGAATGTCAACTATATACAAATTTTGTTTCTAATTAAAAAGAAAAATGTAAATTGTTCATATGTTCTTCATTGAAAATCAATTGGGCTGGCTCGGCTAGAGAGGCCCAAGAGTGAAGGGAGCTGGGCCGAACGGGGAAAAAAGAGAGAGAGATAGAGTTGGGCCGGGCCCAATGGCTGGACGGGCTGAACAGAAAGGAAACAGGGGGAAAACGGACCGAACAAAAAATTGGGGGGCAAAAGCGAACTCGGCCTAAAAGAACTTTTATAAAGCCCAAACAAGGGTAATTCAAAATTGAATTTAAATTATATTTAAATTTTAATTTGAACTACAAGCACATAAAACTTAATGCAACAGCATGAATGCAACAAAATATTATTTTTACTAAAATTATTTAATATAGTATCTCAATTGAATTAAAAGACTTAAAATTCTAATTAAAACTCAAAAAAATTATTTAGACCTTAATAAATTATAGAAAATTTATAAAGTTGCTAGATAATTTATTGTGATGAATTTTAGGGTGTGCCATGCGCCCTCCAGCCCACTTGGCTGGGCCGAAAAAAAGAGAAAGGGGCCCGAAAGAAAAGGTGAAGGGCAGGAAAAAAACACTATGTGGGACCCATACTAACAGTTTGGGCCCACTTGTCCAAGTGGCAGTGGGACCCACCCTAATCTTATATTTTTCTTTTGAAAATTTATAACGTTTAACAATTTTGTTTAATGACAAAACAAAATTCATTTTGGCTTTGCTAGAGTTTGTGACGATTCTTAGTTACACTTAATGACGAACACCGTATTTTCATCGTTAAGTTACGCTATATGATATAGAACGTCACAAAACCAAACATGATAACGACGAATGAGTAGAACGTCATCAGGTATTCGTCACAAAAGGTGATATTTGTTGTAGTGGGCGGCCTCGGGGCGTCGCATTCCCTGTTGAGGGCACCATTGAGGACTACCATATCCTTGCAGCACGGGGTTCTCAGGGGGTAAACTCAGTCCTATGTGGACGTGTGGCGACGGCGTCATTGGCGTCGTGCCCTTCTTGGAGGCGCCGCATTGGAGACCCGCCTTAACCGATGACAGTGGTGGTGGTTGGCTGGTGGTGTTGCCTTATACGTTGCGGCTTTGGTGGTGCGTTTGACCCATGATGGCAGGGAGATGCAAAGGGTCCATGGGGGTGTAGCCTCGGGTCGGCGCGCTTGGTGCAGTGGTGATTCCGGTAACGGCTGGGCGGAGATGTTGCTCTCAGAGCAGGTTCAAGTATCCGAGTTCTTGGCAGAGGAGTGAGGCATAGGATGAGGCGAGGCCCCCACGCAGAGTGGTCAGGTTCGGTGGTTTCATTGGTGTTGTGATGAGAGTGTTATGTCGATGCTACACCGGAGCAGGGAGATCGGCGGTCGAGTGTGCGTGGCTTGATTGTGATAGCCCATGGTGGAGGAGTTCAAATGGCCACTTATTCTTGCAGCGGGTTACGGCTTCGGACGTGGCACAACGTTGGTGACGACGGCGCGGGTTGCGGTGGCTTTTTGTGGCTCCTCTCCCAGATTGTGGCCAGCCGCGCCGCCGCCCGAGCAGTCCGCCGGCGTCCCGCGCGGCGCGGTGAAGGCGGCGGCGGGCACCTCTCCCCTTCCTCCGGCGGCATGGGGCGGGTGCGGCCGTCCGGCTGCCGGCGTCCTGGCGGCGGCGGATCCTGGCGGCGGTCGGCGCGGAAGGGCGCAGGGTGGCGGCGGTTCTGCTCGGTGATGGCGCCGGCGACTGTAGCCGGGACCCCTAGGGCCTGCCTGTCCTGTGCCTGATGGCCAGGTGCTGGTGGTGCTGGAGGTGTCCTGCGGGCGGGCAATGGGCGTCTTCGGTTTGCTGGAGGTGCTCCTCTCCTCCTCCTCAACGGTGATGCTGGTCCGGTGCCGCCTTGGTGGTGGGATTGGGGGCCGACAGGTGCTTGTTGGTGGTGTCATGGTGGCGCCTCGAGCGGTGCCGGGCTTCTCCCGGTTGAGACGTCGTGGTTGCGGTGGGGTATAGACTTCTGTCATTGGTCGAGCGTGTGCGGCAGGATGATGTCCGTGCGAAAGCCTCCACTGTCGGTGGCAATGGTGGCGGCCACTCCCCTCCCTTCCTCTGGCGGCTTGGGCGGGCGCGGCCGTCTGGTCGGCCAGGACGCCTCTCGCCGGCGTCCTGGCGGCGGCGGAGGCCTGGGCCCCCAAATCCGGTGCCGCCCTGGCCAGATCTGGAGGTCGCGCGGCGGGGGGCGCGCGCTGGTGGGTGGACGGGGTGGCGGCCGGCGTTCTGGTGGGAGCGGCGGCAGTCGCTGGCGTGGGCCTCCGGCGGCGGCGGTGGCCGGCGTGTTTGCGGCGGCGGCGGTCGGCGCGGGAGGGCGCAGGGTGGCGGCGGCCGGTGGCGGTTCTGCTCAGTGATGGCGCCGGCGACTGCAGCCGGGACCCCTTGGGCCTGCCTGTCCTGTGCCTGATGGCCAGGTGCTGGTGGTGCTGGAGGTGTCCTGCGGGCGGGCAATGAGCGTCTTCGGTTTGCTGGAGGTGCTCCTCTCCTCCTCCTCAACGGTGATGCTGGTCCGGTGCCGCCTTGGTGGTGGGATTGGGGGCCGACAGGTGCTTGTTGGTGGTGTCATGGTGGCGCCTCGAGCGGTGCCGGGCTTCTCCCGGTTGAGACGTCGTGGTTGCGGTGGGGTGCAGACTTCTGTCTTTGGTCAAGGGTGTGCGGCAGGATGATGTCCGGGCGAAAGCCTCCACTGTCGGTGGCAATGGTGGCGGCGGCCTCGGGGCGTCGCATTCCCTGTTGAGGGCACCATTGAGGACTACCATATCCTTGCAGCACGGGGTTCTCAGGGGGTAAACTCAGTCCTATGTGGACGTGTGGCGACGGCGTCATTGGCGTCGTGCCCTTCTTGGAGGCGCCGCATTGGAGACCCGCCTTAACCGATGACAGTGGTGGTGGTTGGCTGGTGGTGTTGCCTTATACGTTGCGGCTTTGGTGGTGCGTTTGACCCATGATGGCAGGGAGATGCAAAGGGTCCATGGGGGTGTAGCCTCGGGTCGGCGCGCTTGGTGCAGTGGTGATTCCGGTAACGGCTGGGCGGAGATGTTGCTCTCAGAGCAGGTTCAAGTATCCGAGTTCTTGGCAGAGGAGTGAGGCATAGGATGAGGCGAGGCCCCCACGCAGAGTGGTCAGGTTCGGTGGTTTCATTGGTGTTGTGATGAGAGTGTTATGTCGATGCTACACCGGAGCAGGGAGATCGGCGGTCGAGTGTGCGTGGCTTGATTGTGATAGCCCATGGTGGAGGAGTTCAAATGGCCACTTATTCTTGCAGCGGGTTACGGCTTCGGACGTGGCACAACGTTGGTGACGACGGCGCGGGTTGCGGTGGCTTTTTTTGGCTCCTCTCCCAGATTGTGGTGGTGTAGTGTCTTGTTGTGTGCGTTTGTTCGCGTGCGTTGTTTGTGTGTGGTGGCGTTCGCTTCGGCGTGTGATGTATAATTGCTTCTTCTTTTTAAATGAATTGACATTGCTCCTGTCTTTACTTTCAAAAAAAAAAGGTAAAAGACATCTTGCTCAGCTAACTCCTACTCGTACTAGTTGACCCTGCACGTCCTAGAAAGACCAAGCCAGTGGATTCATGCTAATAGCAATACTTGTATGCCAATTTGGCGTTTTCGTTTGAACAAAAAAATAGAAGAATTCGAACCTCAATTTTTAGGTAAAATATATCATAACATTAACTTTACATGGACGTGCCTCATCTTGAATTTCCAACATTTGGACGGACTTGTCCGTTTTGAATTTCTAATCCGTGTATATTGTTATGTGGCAATTTGACATTTAAGACATTTGCATCGCGAAAGTTATGGATTCCTTTATTTGAAAAAATTCTCAAGAAATGTTCTTTGCTTTTGTGGGATTTGATTATGTCATCTTGGGCTCAACCTTCATGGCCAGAGGGTTTAGCCGTTTAGGACAGTTTGCCATTTATTAACGGTTTAGGAGTCTAATGACTAAGGGCAGGTACATTGATACATGCAGTGTCGCATATGATTTTTGCTGATGTAGATGAGAGGTGGTGAAGTGAGAAAAATGGTCATCGTTCGCGAAACAACGACTTTCTTCTCTCACCTCACTTTCTCTTCTCTACAACAATAAAAATTCTATGTGGCACTGCATAATACGGTTATGAGACCCGCTCACGTATAGCTAGGTCTTTGAATTTCGTTTAGGTTTTAGGATTTGTTTTTGAAAAAAATGCTTTTGTGGCTGTAGTCGGAAAACCATTGTGGTAAGCTATGCGCACCCTTTAATAAACTAAAGGTTCCGTTTTTTAAATAATGCCCTGTAAAGTAAAGGTTTGGCTGCAACAAAGTGGATCCCAATAACATCAGCTCATCTCTACCAACCAACAATAGTAAACGTGTATCCAAATCAGGATTTCTTTTTATATATACTGACCCTAGGACATCACACAATATCAATGCAAGAGCTCAAATCAGATCAACGCCACGTCATCGTTACATACAGAAAGGATCACTTTCCTAAACTGATTAGATCACAGGCATTCGCTAGTCGAATCCCTACAAGAGGTTTCAAATTCGGGGGAAAAACAAGACACCAATCAGATACAGGACGGGGCTTCTTCCCAGGTCGAAATTATATTGTCTGAATCTCGCAAGTACAGTAACGACACACCACCGGGCTTGCCACCATGACGGAAAGGAAACAGGCACCTGAATTGTGCAGGAATGTGCCTATTTTTATCTTTTAGCGCAAGTTACATTGTGACGGCAAGTCACTTAATCCCGGTCCGTGCTAGTGCTGGCAGCGGTTGGGCCTAGGGGTACCAGACAATAAATCCATCGATTAGTTAAAGATGTGCTGGTTTGACCATCAACCAGCAGTAGCTTCGCTGAGGAAGCGAAACAGTGGGCCTCTTTGGTAGGGCTCCTTGGGCGGCTCCTAGAGCTATTTTTGCTGGAGCTGTACCAAATGATTGTGGTGATGAATCACGTCTAGGGGGTTGGTTGTGAGAGGTGGAGCTGTTTTGTACATGGCAGAAGTGAAGCTGGTGGAGCTATAAAAATCAGCTCCTCCACTCCAACTCCAACTCCACCCTCATGTGGAGCTCTCCCAAAGGGCTTAATATATGTTCCATCAATCGCAAGCTGAATCGGACTACACTCTCAAATATTCAGCACATGCATTGCACCTACAAGATTTAATGTCATTTTGTCTTCAGAAAGACTTCCCTACTGTCTGTCTAATCCAGGACCATATGCAGAGTTCAGAATCTTTCGCCAAATCTCACAGAGAAGGCTCCCGTGCCAGCAGGGGCGGACCCACGTTAGGCCCAGTGAGGGCCCAGGCCCACACTCATTTTTTCTTGTTCAGCGGAGTTTGGGTCTATTTCCCTGTAGCAATCGAGGCCCAACAAGTAGCAGGCCCTCACTCAGTTTTTGGGCTAGGTCCGCCCCTGCGTGCCAGCATTGTGATCCATAGTGAACTCTGCCCTCACCGCGCCTAACTTGATGCCAACGCCATAGGAGGACCCACTGCCGGCACGTTGGAAGAAACCTGTTGGGTTCCCTTCCACAGCCTTGGAGCTCCCAAGGTCATTGCCATGCTCAGCAAATGCATACAACTGCGCGTGCTTATCCATCACAGTGAAAGGGACACGCAGCTCGGTGGCAACCTGCGTGGATCAAAACAATACAAATCAGGAGGGATGCAAAATCAACTACATTACTTTATATAACAGAAATACAAGCGGGCCATGATGCATCATAATTCAGAAGAAATTGCAATCTCCTGTGGTTAAGGCTCACCTCAACAAGATTCCTGGCAGCCCCTAGTTCCCCCATATTATAGCCCCTAACTGAATAAGGACCTCCAAGCGCAAATGCATCATAGCTTGGCAGATCTCCTACACAACCTGCATAACGACAATGAAGGGCCAAAACAGCTGGAGGTGGCTTGCCAGCACCTTTCTTCTGGTTATTCAAATTGATGAACTTTGTCGCTGAAAGCTGATGACGGTTGAAGAATGGGTTTTTGCTCCCAATGCCCAGACCTTGGTCAACCTGCAGCACATAACAAAACTTCATTGAGAGGATACTACGGAGAGCATTCTCTAACCCATGATGTCAATATTCAGTAACCTAGTCCAAAATAAAAGACAAAACAGCAAAGCACATTTTGCTCTTCTGCACGAACAAGTGTCTAAAGTCTCTTGTAAAATCATTTATGTGCTATAACAAAATATGTTAAAATGTGCTCAAACATTTGGTTTTATGCATTTTTTGGATGCTGCACAATACTAAAACTAAAGGAATCAATCATACTAAAGACAGCCATGGTCATTTTCACATAAAGAGGTACTGAATCCTTTTTGGGTTTAAAGCCACCTAACAAATTATTGAAGGTCAATATGTATAATTGGAATAAGGTAGGTACAAAAAAGCATACCTGGAATATACATCTGTCACCAATTGTTGCACCATTTACAAACTCTGTATTATATCGAGTCATATTAGCTTGTAGAAATGCCATTCGATCTACACCAGTACCACTGAAGGTTGTGGGAGGCCCATCCATGCTCAACGCACCACTAGGCAATACTCGAGAACCATGTGTACATATAGTGTTATTTTCATCACGTGCAGTGATCTCTTCCAACACTAGGCCATATGTGAATTTGCTGTGCTGTGTGAATTTCTGAAAGAACATAAAATTGGTGCAGTTTTCACATGTTACTAGCGTATCTTGAGATGCCTGTTAATGAGAATCAATCAAAAGATACAAAATTAAATGTCAATCTGTGCAAACCTCTGTTATATTGGCTTTAAATCCAACTCTGTCAATCCATATTGGTGGAGCTGCTTCCATGCTGGGTCCAGCAACAAAGACAGGACTTAGCTTCCTGGTGTTGAAGAAGCTAGTTTTGAAGGCGCGGTTTCTACTATGGTTCTCCACACCATCCAGATAAGGATGCTCATACTCAAAATTGAACGAGAGATCATCCTAATGTCCCCCAAAAAAGACATGGGTAAGTGCATGCATATTTGGATCACGAGCAACACAGGTGCTGTAACTGCTCCAAAACTAGAGAACCATCTCAGAGTGGAGTTGGTTGTGTTACATATATTAGAAACAAAAAGAATTATAATCAGAAAAAGGAAATAATTTGATGTTATTCATAAAACAAAAAGAATTTAGCAATGCCATGTCAATCATATTATTACATTTGCCCAGCAAATCTTCGTTTATTCATAAAACAAGACACTTCTGCAGTGAAATGGCAACTAATCTCCGTACTGTTTTATATTTTCCATGTGGAAGACAGTGAAACAACAATTGTACACTTTAGGCATATCACGAATATTAATCAAAATAAAAAGTTCGAACATTAGGCAAGTTACAAATGGAACTGTAGACAACAGCTATAATTCATTTCAGGTGATATTACTGATAGATGTAACAGAAAGCAACACACATGAACGAAAGGAAAAAAAATAAAGCCCACTATCGAAACTCACCTTAGGGTTGAGTAGGTTTCTGGATGTAAGAGAGCCAGCAAGAGACCTGTTTAAACCAGAGATGTTGCGGTGCCCAAGCGATACAGTTCCTCCAGGAGCAATGGATGCCTGAAAAAAAATTGAAATGAGACCATGTCAGCATTATTGTCCCTTTGCATTCCAAGTACATTATCCTGTGGAGAACATAAGGATTCAAATTTGTGGTGCATACAAGAGTTGGTCGCCCTTGATCCCCAGGCACTATGCTCCAATCCGTAGTTACTTCCGCCGACCTTGGTTCTTCCTCCCTGAGCTTAAGTTCGACAACCACGCCGCCTTCTTTTGTCTCATCACGACGAAGATTCAGTTCTGCTCTGGAGAACAAACCGAGCGAATTGATTTGCTGCAGAGCTTGCTTCCCTGCCCCAATGTTATAGATTTGTCCAGGTCGAAGCTGCAACAGATCAAGTGAGGCAAAAGTTAAATCATGCTAAATTGCAAGACAATCATATCAGAACATCAGAACAGAGTACATAATCATATCAGAACAGAGTACACCTATCCCTAAATGACTGTAGAATCAAGCACAGGCAGTTCATTGCACATTAAAAAAACCATATATGTGATTTCATGCCTAGAATCAAGTTCTTCATTGCACATTGAACAAGAACATATCAGAGATTCAGAGTCATGCATAATGGAGCTCGTAAAAATTAACCACAAATTAAGCAGCTTGCTACATGATGGCATCAAACAAGATCACTGATCACACATGTACAAATTTACCTGCTGGGGAAGCTCCCTCTCGATGACTGGGATGCGAGTGTTCCCATCGACGGCATTGCCGAGCTTATCCACGAACTTGTACTCCACCCTGCTGATGTCCCCCTCGAGCACCTCGCACGCGAGCTCGCCGGCGCCGGGGCTCCCGAAGCTCAGCCCCACCACCTGCGCGCACGCGAAGCCCTCGCCGTGGTACCACCGCTCGACGCGGTCGGCGACCCTCCGCAGCAGGCCGGCCTCGCTCGCGGCCGCGCCGTGGTGGTCCCTCACCATCCCCTCCACCTCCTCCCGCACCGCCTCCGGCAGGATGCACGGCCGCGCGCCGCCCACGCGCTGCTCGCGGCGACGATGGCCTGCCGCCGGGCGCCCCACACCCACGTTGACGCACGTGAACCGGTCGGCGGGGACGACCTTGTGCGGCCTAATCGCGCCGGCGCGCTCGGAGGCCGAAGCCGGCGTGCTGTGCGCCGACGCCGGCTTCTCCTTTCCTCCGTCCGCGCGCGCGGCGCCGGCGTGGGAGATCCACGATATGAACCCGGCAAACACGTCGGCAGGCCATCCGCCGCGGTGGCTGCTCCGGGAGCGACCGGGGGTGGAGGTGCCGGCGGCGGCGTCGGCATTGATGGCCGAGTCGAGGTTGGTGGATAGGATAACGTGGGGCCTGGAGCATCGCGGTGAGATGGAGGCGGCGGCTTCGTCTCCTCGGCCGCGGGGCCCGTCGGCGTCGGAGACGAACGCCATTCTGTCGCACGCGTACGGTGGGGGCCGGCCGTGTGGAATCGGGAGGGGTTTAGGAAGGGTTTGTCGCTCGATGCGTGGCAATGGCCAACCTCATCGCGCGCCGCCCCCGGAGAGGGAAAGCTTTTTCCCTTCCATTTTTGTTGATCAATGGGAGAGATATAATGGATCATTGCATAGGGTATGGCTTTGCTTTCTTTTTTTGAAAATTCTGGCTTTTCTTTCTGCTACGATTTGTTTTAGCTCAGATTCAAATCAATTGCAACAACCACAACATACCTCTTGTCTCCCATACACAGACAAATATATTATCATCTTTGAGTTCTTTCATTGTGCTTAAGCCACAAAAGGACTCGAAGCGGCATTATTTTTTACAAAGATCAACTTCTATTTTTTTCTGACGAACGTCGTTATATTTGGACAATTTTTTTAAGGCAACTCCTCCTACATATACAATCCTGCTAGTTCAAAAGTATGGGGAAAATGATAACATTGTGCAACAAATTTATCATAGCTGGTTCCTAGTGCAAATTGTCCATTGTGAATCAAAACGCTCCAGAGAAGTTGAGCATGAGGAGAAGGCAGCGTTCATAAGAGATTGTAGGTTTATACGCTGTCCTGTATGAGATACTACAACTTTACATCAAAAGCCTTTGCCCATTATGTAAACCAGCCAACCAGGTAAGAAACTCTCTCGCTTAAACTGTTGACCACAATACCACTGATGCATTCATGCATCATATACAAGGAACAGATTCATTGACTCTGCATGTTCATTTTTTTTCCGAAAGATCGACTCTGCATGTTCATAAACTTGTACAAACGAATCAATAGCAAACAAAGATCCCAACATTTCCTATCGATCTAAAAAAAACCACTGCCGTGCAACCATGCTCCTGCCCAGAATGTCGACCACACGCGTCCCGTCTCGACCTATTTCGCGTTGTTGCCGGCCTTGAGGCACATGAGACTTGAGGTGGCAACCGGAGCATCATGCAAAAGAATTCAGGAAACACACAGTACAATTCAGCTTTAGAAAAGTATATATTTTCAACAGATCAATTCAAGGTAATCTGCTGCTTACAGTTTGCCAATGAAGCTCCGTTCCTTTTGCTGTTCAACTTCAACTGCAGCAGGAGGAGGAGCTGCAGCAGGGGCAGAGCTCCGGGCACTAGCAGCAGCCGGAGCTACTGCAGGAGCCGGAGCTGAAGCAGAGCTCTGGGTACTAGCAGCAGTGTTTCCGTTGCTCAAGCTTGTAATATAGTATCCTGCTCGTACAGAAACCAAAAGTTCCTAATTGGCGAATTGCTACGAGCATCAAACATGACTGGAAATAGCAGAGTGAGAAATTGGGACAGGAAAACTTACCAGGAACTCCATGGACATGGGTGTGGTTGGCCTGTTCGCCGGCGTCCTGCGGCTGCGGCACCGAAGCTCAGCCCCACTACTTGCGCGCACGCGAAGCCCTCGCCGTGGTACCACCGCTCGACGCGGTCTGTGACCCTCCGCAGCAAGCTGTCGGTGACCGCGCCGTGGCCCCTCACCATCCCCTCCACCTCCTCCCGCACCGCCTCCGGCAGGATGCACGGCCGCGCGCCGCCCACGCGCTGCTCGCGGCGACGATGGCCTGCCGCCGGGCGCCCCACACCCACGTTGACGCACGTGAACCGGTCGGCGGGGACGACCTTGTGCGGCCTAATCGCGCCGGCGCGCTCGGAGGCCGAAGCCGGCGTGCTGTGCGCCGACGCCGGCTTCTCCTTTCCTCCGTCCGCGCGCGCGGCGCCGGCGTGGGAGATCCACGATATGAACCCGGCAAACACGTCGGCAGGCCATCCGCCGCGGTGGCTGCTCCGGGAGCGACCGGGGGTGGAGGTGCCGGCGGCGGCGTCGGCATTGATGGCCGAGTCGAGGTTGGTGGATAGGATAACGTGGGGCCTGGAGCATCGCGGTGAGATGGAGGCGGCGGCTTCGTCTCCTCGGCCGCGGGGCCCGTCGGCGTCGGAGACGAACGCCATTCTGTCGCACGCGTACGGTGGGGGCCGGCCGTGTGGAATCGGGAGGGGTTTAGGAAGGGTTTGTCGCTCGATGCGTGGCAATGGCCAACCTCATCGCGCGCCGCCCCCGGAGAGGGAAAGCTTTTTCCCTTCCATTTTTGTTGATCAATGGGAGAGATATAATGGATCATTGCATAGGGTATGGCTTTGCTTTCTTTTTTTGAAAATTCTGGCTTTTCTTTCTGCTACGATTTGTTTTAGCTCAGATTCAAATCAATTGCAACAACCACAACATACCTCTTGTCTCCCATACACAGACAAATATATTATCATCTTTGAGTTCTTTCATTGTGCTTAAGCCACAAAAGGACTCGAAGCGGCATTATTTTTTACAAAGATCAACTTCTATTTTTTTCTGACGAACGTCGTTATATTTGGACAATTTTTTTAAGGCAACTCCTCCTACATATACAATCCTGCTAGTTCAAAAGTATGGGGAAAATGATAACATTGTGCAACAAATTTATCATAGCTGGTTCCTAGTGCAAATTGTCCATTGTGAATCAAAACGCTCCAGAGAAGTTGAGCCTGAGGAGAAGGCAGCGTTCACGAGATTGTAGATTTGCACTGTCCTGTATGAGATACAACTTTACATCAAAAGTCTTTTCCTTTATGTAAACCAGCCAACCAGGTAAGAAACTCTCTCGCTTATACTGTTGACCACAATACCACAGATGCATTCATGCATCATATACAAGGAACAGATTCATTGACTCTGCATGTTCATTTTTTTTCCGAAAGATCGACTCTGCATGTTCATAAACTTGTACAAACGAATCAATAGCAAACAAAGATCCCAACATTTCCTATCGATCTAAAAAAAACCACTGCCGTGCAACCATGCTCCTGCCCAGAATGTCGACCACACGCGTCCCGTCTCGACCTATTTCGCGTTGTTGCCGGCCTTGAGGCACATGAGACTTGAGGTGGCAACCGGAGCATCATGCAAAAGAATTCAGGAAACACACAGTACAATTCAGCTTTAGAAAAGTATATATTTTCAACAGATCAATTCAAGGTAATCTGCTGCTTACAGTTTGCCAATGAAGCTCCGTTCCTTTTGCTGTTCAACTTCAACTGCAGCAGGAGGAGGAGCTGCAGCAGGGGCAGAGCTCCGGGCACTAGCAGCAGCCGGAGCTACTGCAGGAGCCGGAGCTGAAGCAGAGCTCTGGGTACTAGCAGCAGTGTTTCCGTTGCTCAAGCTTGTAATATAGTATCCTGCTCGTACAGAAACCAAAAGTTCCTAATTGGCGAATTGCTACGAGCATCAAACATGACTGGAAATAGCAGAGTGAGAAATTGGGACAGGAAAACTTACCAGGAACTCCATGGACATGGGTGTGGTTGGCCTGTTCCCCGGCGTCCTGCGGTGGTTGCAGCTGCGGCGCCGGCAGACCGTTGGCCTGTTTGCCGCCCGCGACTGGCTGCGGCGGCGGCGGCGCTTGCTGCGAGGGGTCGTAGCCCAGGGGACGGCCGCTGTAGTAGCCAGCTGCAACCACAGAAAACCAGACACAAACAAGAATGTGACTCGCTGAAGAGAAACGGGAGTAGATCCGGAGGAGAGGAAAGGAAACAATTAATCTGCAGATGTTTTGGGTTGACTTGCTGCTCTGTTTTGAGCTTGGGTTTTTGGTCTATCAGAAATGGGGAGGTATGTAGATGTGAAGGCTGAGCGACGTACCGGCAGGATCGGCAGCGGCGTCGGCCATGGCGCGCTGGTGTCTCCGGCAAGCGGTGGCGCCTCTTCCGGCGAGAGCGGGGCGGGGATCGACGCGGAGGGAGAGCTGGCACACTGCGTGTCGCCGGGTCTCTGTTTCTTTTTGTATCGTAGCTGAATACACGCTTCAGAGACGGCTTCCTCCGAGTCCGCGTTAAGCAATTGACTAAGACTTGTGTAGGAGTAGTAACAAGAAGCCACTCAGAAATTCATCATCCTATCCAATGTTACATCTGAAAAGGAGAAAAAGAAATCAAGGTATTGTCAACACACGGTGGCTTGAGCTTGTGGGTGTGTTCTTGCAACTGTGAAAAGGACGAAATGCAATTAGCAGGGATCCACATTGACTTGTGTACGAAATGCCAAAGATAATGAGAAATTGTACCGGCCCTAGATACAATGTATGCCTTCATCTTCATCTTGGTTCTTGTCATGTGTGAGTGGGCTCCTCCTTTTTCCTTTGGTCATCAGATGGTATTCGTGGAAGCGACCAAGGTTCAACATGATTTCAACTAGTAAGCACACACAAGGTTCTGAAATACATGCACCAAGCGCACCTGCATGCTCACACCTAGCAAATCAACGTACTCCCTCCGTCCCACGGTATCAGCATTCCAAGCATTCGAACAAAAAAAATAACAGAACTGGTAAAAGACCTCTATACCTCTCATTTTACACTACTCACCGACTCTCTACCCGCCCACCAACCCATTTATTTTTGTCCTATCTGTAAAAATGCTTACATTTTGGCACAAAATTTAAATCCTACAAATGCTTACAATATACGTATACTGGGACGGAGGGAGTACTCGTACGCTGAAAATTGCACCGGTACATTTGATTTGATGAGATTACCCAAACTAGCACAAAAGCCGTATTTTAAAAAATAAAACCTGTCCTATCTTGGGGAAATAGCAATACATATACCCACGCTGCAGGATTGTCAGGGGGCTCCGGCCGGTGGCACACAGGGCCTTGGCAAGGACAGGACGACGAGCGAGCGAGGCGGTGGAGGAAGGCAAACGAACGCGTCGCAAGAAGACCTGTCTCTGGTTCTTTGGACGCGAGCGGGAAAGATGCCTTCCGTTCCGGCAACTACGCCTTAACCAGAAGCCACCTAGAAATTCATCATCATGCATCCAGTACAGTGCTCTCAAAGGACTTAGCAGACTGCTTGCGACGGACTGTTTGAGCTTGTGACTGTCTGACTAGACGACTCCTACGACAACACATATCCTTTCTTGGCATTATTCGTGACAGCCAAGTTCAACACGGTTTTAGGCTAATTAAGCACAGTGGAGATCCACGTCACACACTCACACGAAGACCAATCAACTCAGTGGCTCTGCGTGTGAGCCTGTACGAATTGACAATGCGGCTGCGTAAGATAATCTCTCCGTAAAAAACTACTCCTTCATTCCAAATTACTATTCGTTGTTGACTCGTTTAACATTTGACCATTCGTCTTATTGAAATTTTTTTACAAGTATCATTTATTTTGTATGTGACTTGCTTTATCATTGTATATACTTTAAATATAACATATTGGTTTATATATTTGGACAATTTTTTTAAATAAGACGAATGGTCAGAGATCATAGGAAAAAAGTTAACAACGAATAGTAATTTGGAACGGTATTAGTTAAACATTTTGCCAAAGACCAGCTGCCAAAACATGTACAGAGCTCCACCCAACCGCGAGCTGACGTGCCCAGAATCGATCTGGTAGGGTATCATGAAGACCGACTGCAGCCTTGTGCAGTACACACTGCACACACCAGGCGCTGAGATTAGGGAGCTGAGACGGCTTGACCTGCTCGTCAATGGCCAATGGCGGCCTGCGGTTCCTGCGGCGCCGAAACTTTCTTTCTGTCTGTCCCTCTGAGGTTTGTTGGAAAGAAATGGAACCCGTTGATTGTCGAAGGAGAGGGTTCAGTACTAGAGAGATTATTTTTAGTGAATGCCAACCCTAATTTATAAAATAAAAAGGAGCACAAGGCCGGGAAACTCCCCACAATTTTGCCAAATGCATCTTGTTTTCAACAATGTATAAAAAAACCCCGGTCTTTCATGGGTTGAAGCTCCCAACAATTTTTTCTTTGGTTTTCAACAATGTGCATTCATGAACATCTCCTTTCTCATAAAAACCGGTAAACCACAGGAGAGAAATATTTGATTCATGGCTGCAATGATTTCAACAAGTATTAACTGATTCCTTACCGATAAAGCTTAATTCCCATGGTTCAGAAAAAAGGCAAGAATTTCTTAACTTTGGATCCTAAACTTCAAAATGGGAAGCAAATCAGCGTTTGGAAAGATAAATTAAATGCATATAAAATACTAGCTTTAGCGAGCAATATCCAGTCATGACCTGGTAACCAAGAAGCATGGCACTGTGAAAAAAGCTCACGTCTTAATGTCTATTTTAGGAGGGCTCTGGGAAGGAGCCTTATGGATTGGCATGAGTTGGTAATCAAGATAGCAAAAATCCATCTCGTGCATCAACTAGATATGTTCATTTGGTCCTTATATATCAATAGATTATTTTCTGTGTAGTTAATGTATAGAGTGATCCTAGAGTCCTTCCAATTAACAAAAACATTTTTTAGAAAAGGGAATATATTGATATTCCAGCCAATGCATCGAAAAGATACATACAGCTATCATTATTACACAAAAGAAAAAGCTCCATTCCTAATAGCACACAAGCATAGGAAAAAGGAGCAGAAAAAAAGAGTTACCACCATCATGAGCTTCAAACTACCAACACCAAAAAGACCTGTCCAAACCATATATACTGACACATCTTCTACGACCAAAAGCACATAGCCAACGATGGTGTTTCATGCACTGCCACTAACAAGGCCGTCGTCTTCATCTGACTCCAATTAACCAGCTTTAAGTATCGTTGGCACAATCAACCAGTGTAGAACTGGATCATAAATGAATAAGATCAAGCCTGGTGTCTTGCTGAACGAACACTACCGTGTCCAGTATGCTAATCGCTGTGTAACCTTGACCAAGAATGGACCCAGTTGACTTGCCATCCCTTTCCTTGCCACAGTGCTTGCAGTCGCCGCAGCTTAACAGAGCATTAAATTCCACAATGACGCCTCTAAGGAGGGAAGCGACGCCGATTGCGCCGCCGTCGCCTGACCCGAAGACCAAGGCTTTACACCCAGGAAAGTATGCAGAGAAGCCGTCGCTGCTATCGTCGCCCGTCAATCCGTGCGAGGCGAAGAAACACCCCTGCGCGACGAGCGCAACACTTTCGTTGCACGGAATCCGGTGAACGAGGGGATCCCCCACTCACCGCCGCCAGCCAAGAATCCCCCGAGGGTAGCTGCACGGCGACGCCGCGGATCCGGGGACGGCCTGCAGATGGCCAGCGGCCCCAACGGCGCGGGGAAGTCGACGGTGGTGGCGGAGGGCGACCGGCGAAGAGGACCAAGGCGACCGGTGAGAAACATCCGCACGGCGCCGGTGCTGGCGATGAACGACCCGAAAAAAATCAAATCAGATCTAGGGTTGGTGATAGTGCTGCAGGTGGAGGAGCGACCGAAGGGATGGAAGGGAGAGGGAAAGGAGGGGGCCGCCGCCACCGTGAACCGACGGCGGCGGCCGGCGTAGATCGGAGAGACCGCCCGGCGGCGGCGGCTCGAGTCGCTGGGGCGACGCGAGGGTGATGGAGGGTCACGGCTGTGTCACATTAACAAAAACATGTGGAGACTAAAAATTCTCCCTAAAGGTTAAAGTTTTACTGTGGCTCCTTCACCGGTGGGTTAATATAATTTAAGATAACTTGGCTAGGCCAAGTCGGCATGGAAATAAGAAACATTGCTGCTATAAATTAACAACATGATATCTGCACTATAAATCTACACTATAAATATTTAAGAAAATTGAAACACTTTTTACCATGAAAATTCCTACCCACCTCCTCGCACCGGCCCCATCTGTGTACCGTCCCCTCAAACGAAAATTCCGCGGAGGGGGGCGCGAGACTGTCAAAATCCGTCATTTTTTTTTCACCGGCCCGCTGCCTTACCCGCCCGCGCGTACCCACTCCTTTTCCCCGTCAATCACGCCTCCCGTCCCTTCCTTCTCCGCCGCTCCCTCCCGCTATCACCGCCCGCGAGACTCTCGCCTCCGCCGCCTCCGTCTCGCCTCCTTTCCCTCTTCCTCCTCTGTTCTTCCATCAGGGCCCGCGTCGGACGCCGCTGAGGCCCTCCCTCCCCCATGCTGCAGATCCGCCTGGCCCGGCGCCGGGTCACCGAGCTCGGCTACCAGCGGAGCGGATCCGTCGCGCCGCAAGGACGGTGGACGAAGCGCAACGGGCTGGTGGCGAGCCGGCGGCATGGATCCGGCGGCGGGGGCGCCGACCAGTAGGTGGGGATGGTGCGCAGGGGAGGGAAGGAGGAGAGGAGAGGAAGAGGGAGGAGAGAGCTGGCCGCCGCCGCCAAAGCCCGCTCAACCCCATCCGCAGCAGTCCTTCACCATCCGCAGCGTCCTGGTAGAGGAGAAGTTCATGGCAGCTGGTGGTAGGCGTGGCAGCTGTTGTGTGCACCTCCGCGAAGAATTCCTATAGCTCGTCAGCAAGGTTTGTAAACTTTTTATTTGTGCTCCGATGGAAGGGAATTGAACCGAAGCTTGAACTGTTGGTAGATTCGCTAATGCTTTGGTCCTTCTTCAGTTAAATGTTTGCTTGTTGTTTTGTTTTGTCATCACCAGTGATGCGGCTGGGTTCTAAGGATCGACGCGTTGATATGATCACCTGTTATAATCGTGTGCAATCAGGTAATTCTCTCGCCATCTCTCACCGATGCAAACCAAGTGCCCGATAAAATTACTGAACGATAGGGTTGTGTTTTAACTGGCAGGTTCTTGATGGAATTACACATTGGAGGAATTGTGCTTTGGTTGGATAAATTAACCATTGAATGAATTGGCAACCACTGCCCTAGGTAAACTCACTTCTGTCTACTCATGAGTCATATGGCCCACACTGGGAGTTGATCATGATCCACACAAGCTATTTCTTCATTGTGTCACGTATATCACCATTTCTCTGAAATACGCAAACTACATCTAAGACTAGCCCATAACAACAGATCCTTGATTTTTTTCCTACCTGTGAAGCTAATTTATGCACAGCGTGCCCCTTGGAAGTAGGTTAGTAATAGCTAATGGTAATTTCAGGGGTTTGTTTGGATTTCGAGAAAAATATTACCCATTTTCCATTAGATGAGGCTGTGGTCATTTGGATGTCTAATAGAATCAAGGGAAGGTGAGGTCTAATAGAATCAGAGGCATCTATATATGCTTTACTGACCATGCTTTTAAATGGGATAAATTGATATTAGCTTAAACCATTCAAACCTTGAAGAAATTGAGGTTTCTTTCAGATTTTCCCAATGGATTCCGGCAACACTGAGATTGCGACTAGCAATTAGATGAGACCAGCAGTCATGCTCTTGGAGAATGAATCACAAGGCGAGATCAGGCTCTAATGGTTAGTTTTCTCTGCTACACCTTTTATTTTACTTTTTACTTACTGCATGTGTATTAATCTCAATGTGTTCTAATAAGGATCTTGTCTCTAGGCTGAGGAAACTAGACATGAAGAACAATAAAATATGCCCTCGTTGAAACAATGTTCTAGCGAAGTTCATGCTTGGCAGTTCCAAAAGGATAGCAATTTAATAGCGTGGTGTTTGTGCCATCTAACACATTTAGATTAATGTCTAGGATGCAAGTTGAAGTTAATGAGTCAATGTTGATGGCACAAGGATTTCAAGTTTGGCCCGCTGCTCGGCTGTCGGCTTGAACATGGTGCTTGTGATGGATGGGGACATATGGATAGGTATAAATGAATAGCACCAGAGGTTCTACGATTTTTGCATAAATCAGACCAATAATGCACCAGAGGTTCTACGACTTTTGCAGGTCCAGGGGGGAGGAGTTTTGTAATTTCATGGAAGGGCCAGCGGCGCCGATGATGGGAAAGGAGAAGGCTGACCTTCTGGCACAATTAAGTATGTTCACCTTTTTAGCATAAAGCCAAATGAGATCTGATGTAAACATCCAGTTGCATTAACCAAAGGTAGTGTGGTGCTTTTTTTTTTACAATCTTTATGTAGCAGCAATTTTTCAGTTCATGATTGTTGTCTTCCTTAGAGGTTGGTACCAAAGAGTTTCTTGTTATCTTTTCGCATGGTGGAATTATGCAGGAATGCTGCTCATGAAACTGCACACTTGCAGGCTGACACTTCCTGAGAGGTTGGTACCCCACTAAAGAACAACAACACCACACGCACCCCCTATAAAACAACAGAAAAAACACTCTTGCCTCAAAGATAAAAAAAACACAGCGATCAGAACAGATCCTGGTAGCAGGTCATCAATCCCCCACCATCTGTCCCCTGACCAGCAGCTCCTGAAGCTGCCTTGCTCCAGCGCTACACCAAAGATTTCCTTCATTCCTGACCGCCCGGATAACCTCCTGAACATTGGAATTTCGATGCTTCTAAATTTCCCATGCTGCTAGGATTATCAAGGAATTGACACCCTTCTTCATGTCCTTTGGAACCTCCCGGTACACTTTGATTTGCCAAAATTCTAATTTGCTGTTAATCACTCAAAAGCCTAGGCCATAAGTGAAGCCAATTTTAAACCTTTTGCCAAGATTTCTCCATCAATTGATTAGGTTTGTGCCATGAGTGAATCTTACTAAACAAAATTACTCCAAATTGCAAGAGTATCATAAGCATATTTGGCTGTATAGAGACCAGATGGCGAGAGTCGGCGTTTGTGTTTGTCAGGGAATTTCTCATGGCTTTACCAGTCAGTCATATTTGGTTTTGCTACTGTTTTTATTTAATTGAAGACAAAATGCTACTCTTGGAGGACAGTAGACTCTAAATGACAATCTGAATATGACTGATTTGTAGATTTTGTAATGCGCGCTTACGACCTCAAGTGCGCCATCGACTGATTCATGAATTATTGGTTTCTGCATATAAAATTATTATTTAATAAGTTTTTTGTAAATACATTTGTTCAGTGTATATATTTGCTATAGATATAAATTATTGTTTATTAGATTTTATTAATATAAATTTTTATTTACAATGGTTTTTTTTTAAAACACGTGCGTGCCGCACGTGCAATATGTTTCATCACTAACATTTGTATGATGTCCTGTCTTTTGACTTGCTTCAATGCTCATGTTAAATTTGCCTTTTAACACATCTATAAAATGTTGATTAACATATCAGATGATTGATCATGAGATAGGAGTTGGCAAGCTGGTTAAGATTGGGACATATCAGATGGTTAAGCTTTATTTTCTTATCAGGGGCATGTTTGCTAAAGATACATTTTCTTACTGCAGCTTGAGTCTATTGGCTGGGTCGTCAGTTGATTAAATATATGTGTTATGCATTAGGGATGCAAGGTTAGTGTTTATAGAGGTAATTTCTGGTGTCTCATTCATGCTTCCTTGCTTTTCAGCAGTGAGATTTTTATACAGCTGATAGAAAACTCATTTGTATGTTTATCTGGATCAAGAACCTACTAGGATTTATGTACCTCCATTACAAAGCTTGTTAAAATCCTCTGATATATAGTTTTATGTTTGTCGGGGACAGACCCAGGGGGTCCCCTAACCATCGGGGTAACCACCCTCAAAAAACGTTAACCACAGAGGGCCGAATCACCAGCAGCCCGAAAGGGCCGCCAAGGCAGCGCAGCCCGTCACAGCTTATCACGGCCCAAAACAGCCGTCCGAGCTCGCCTGTCGAGGGGACCCAAGTGGCGACCCCCGTCTCCGCCTCGCTCGAGGGACCCGGACCGTGCTGCATGTCCCTGCATGACGACGAGTCCTCCGCCAAGCGGCGGTCAATCATGTCATCCAAGAACCGGTAGAATTCTCCCAGTTTCATGGCCGTCCAGCGGCGCCACCCTTGCAAGTCCAACGCCCGGAGGTAAGGGAAAAGGTCGGAGACGTTCGGCTTCGCGGCCGAAGCTACCAGGTCGTTCAAGAGCTCCCGTACCCCATGTACGGACTCGCCGGCCTCCATGTCGGTGACATCGACGGAGAAGACGACGCTGGACATGAACTCCAGGACAAGCACAGGGACGGCCGTGACACCCGCAGAAGCCGGGGCTCGCCATAAATCCCCTGTCAGGGTCAAGGACGACCGCACGCCCGGCGCCATGCTCTCCAGTGCGCGCCCCTGTAGCACACACTGAATTTGTACTTGTAGCTCTCCCCCCCTCTCTCCTTGGCCTATAAAAGGAGGAAGGGGGCGAGAGAGAAGACAACACGCACGCGATCACCGCCTCCCACGATATTGGCACTCTCCTCAATCACTTTCACACCCATTTTCAGGGACTTGGAGACTTCCTCTCCTCTCCCGCCGTGCTTGTAGCCCCCCCCACTACGTGCACCTCGGTGCAAGATAGTATAGTGCCGCGAGCACAGTCTGCTGGACGTACGGCCCCCCGGCCGGAACCAGGATAAACTCTTTTGTCATCGTGCTAGCTCTTGCATCAACCGCCAGGGGACGGGACACAGCGCATTCTGTGTGGCGCTGAGGTTGGACGGCCAATCTCAGCACCGACAATGTTGTATTTTAAAACTTAATCCAATCACCAGGTGCTTAGCATGGTTGACAATGAATAAGCAGTGACTTTGAATTAATCAAGCTTCAACGCTGCTTGTTAATGACGAGAACACTCAAATTATCCAGTGCTTGTGAGATCATTGAATTTTAGACTCCATGTGACAATTCGAGTGCATGCTAATTATTTGCATATATGGACTTTAAACTGAAGCCATAATGTTGCTTTTAATTGTGTTCTTTTCTTGCTGGTGCAGTTTTCTTTTTAGACTAATTGTGGTGCTTGTGAGACAAAAAAAGGCAGCAACATGCCTTTGTAATGTTGCTGAGAATGGCCAATTTTTAGTTGAAGCTTAGTGTTTTGAATTTTTTAACCTACCCATGGGCAGTTGTTAGATCCACATGAAGATGATTGCTCCTAATTACTTGCTGAGCCAGTTGTATGACAAATATATTTGTAAACAAAAATTGTGTTTTTCATCTACCAAATGTTTTTTTGGAATGGACAAAGGAACACCTTTCCTTTCTGTTGATATAGCTCTTCATGTTTCTTGCATGTTAATGTTGTGATGTGTAAATTCCTTTTTGCCTCTATCTAGAAGTAAAGAAGTCAAGCGCTCGATGCAGCTGTTTGAAGAGCTCCAATGCTTGTTGTTTAGTGGATATGCCAAATGAGCTTTCCATGCTAATAATCTGCTGTGATTTTCATCTGCATCTTTTTGTAAAAAATGTAACAGTAAAGTTCTATTGACATCCATAGAAGCAACGGCAGAGAACATTAAGAAGGAATCACTGTGCATAATTAGGAAACTAAATGTTGAATGATCTTGCTTCTTAAAATGGAGAGGTTCACATGTGGCATGATCTTTGCAAAGGGTCAAAATAATTATGGTGCAATTTAATGCTTTACTAAAAAATGAATTTATGGTCTTTTAGGAAGGGTTAGTATTATCGGTATACAACTGATTTATCATGGATGCTGACCCAAACTGGTACATATAACCTGGTCGTCCTGCAAAGAGGGGTCTTCCCCCTCCAGAAGCTTGCCCCTTGTGATTAGGCTGATTGGCTCTTGATTTGTTGCGCATCCTCCCTGGGTCGTCTCCGGCGGCGGCAAGGTAATTCATTTGATGTTCCTGTTTCTAATGGCTTGTCCTGAAGTACGGTTAAGTTACAATGTTTTTTATGTCCTGCATTTAATAATATCCGTATGTGGCTAATTGAAACTACTTGGTAGATTGGTCAAATACATTTCTCTTTAACAGATTTATTAGTTGTATATGTATCAAAAGCTTCCGCATGCAAAACATCATAGTGCTGTAGATATAAATTTCAGGACTTCTGTTTCTGATCTTTTTTTCATGATGCTAATTTCCCTGCGGATCGATTTGAGGGTTACTGGGAATTTTTCACTAAGTTCGAGCCAAAATTCACTATGGTGAATCGTGCAGAGATCAGCTATTGAGGTTTTTTCTGTCTTTTATTTGCTGATGATGAGAAGTTTGATGGCAACTATAAGCATTACTATTGGTAACCTTATCGTTATACTTGCACCTCGCAGCTTACAAATGCAAGATGCTATATCTTAAAATGCAGCACAAGTTACAGTTTTTGTTCAAATCGCTTTAATACACATCTCTAAAGTATTTGGAAATCATCTATTGAGTTACAATTTTTGCTTTGACTAACTGCAGCAGATGCCATGTAGATGCAAATTTTTAGCCTCTGTAATACTCCTTCCCTCAAATATCACTGTTTTCACACTTGGCTTTTCTGGATCAGGTGTATCGTGTGAAAATTATGTCAGCCTGGGTTTGCATGAGGTATACAATGATCACACACTTGTGAAAGTTATGTTTTTAGCTCATAGATTTCGTGATTTTTTTATTTCTCTGTGGGGAGCGACAGGTTCGGAAGATGGGCATGCGCCTTGGACGAGACTCGTTGTTCCTGTTCGGCGATACACATGTCCACTACTCCAGCGCTTTCGTGGGCTCAGTGTTTGGTCTCTGCAAAGGGGAAACGAAAGATAGGGATGGCTTGCACCATGGCAATATAGAAATTTGTCTTCATTTCAGTAGTAGCTTCATTATCAGTAAACATAGGAATGTTTTGAAACAATATTGTACACAAGTGACGAGAACATTTTGTGATAAGTTTGTAATACCCAGAATTAAATTTAAATATGTATATATAGATGGTTGACCAGAACAATTAGAATAGGCCAAAAGTTGACATCTTGTACCATTGGTCATATGGATAATTGGACACCGTGGTTGCTTAAAGCTGGTCTTAGAGCTATTTTTAATATTCATATGTCCCGTTTGGATATCGGTTGGGCTCAAGGCGGGTCAATCATTTTAGACAATTGGATCTTCTGTTAGGGTTTCTTTTCTTCTCAGAAAAAAAATGCACGGCCAGCCACCAGACCGACCCAAGTGTCTTCTGCCGCCCTCCTCTTGCCCATCCTTGCTGTTTCCCTCTCCCTGGAAGGTCCCTGCGTCTTGATCCTGATGGTTGTTCGTGGTGCTGTATGTGATTTGCAGTTGCTGTGGTGTTGACGTGAGGGGGCAGCAGGGCACCAATGGGAAGGCAGGGAGGGACCGGAGGAGAGAGAAGAGGTGGGAGAAAATAGGGATTTGAGAATTTCTTCAAATCTTCCCAGATTCAAGTTTCTCTCTTCAAGGGTAACCTCTAATTAGTCCCTAGACACATTTAGATTGGAGGGGACAGTTCAATTTGGCTCCAGGAACTGCGATAGCTAATTCAATCTTCGGCAGGGGTTATTTTTGTTATTCTGGCAGTAATTTGTGCAGCATTTTATTTTTTCATAGATACAAAAGTTGTAGTCTTTGATCTTATCTTTCTAATGCCGCTGGTTTCACTCGATTCGGATTAGCGGGTTAGGAGATATCTTCAAAACAATGTTACTGTCCTATTAGGAATAATATGTGCAGCAATCTGTTCGTTTATTTTTCACTAAGTTCGAGCCAAAATTCACCATACATGCTGAAACGAAACACACATGATGCTAATCCATTTACTTTATTTGGTTAAGCGGATCAAAAGTTATGAGTAAAACAGGGAGTACCTATTCTGAAAATGTGAGGATTAGCGATGGTTTCCTTCATATATATAGACCTGTGGCCCATACGGTGTTCGTTCTCAGTATGCAAGCCTCTGGTCTGCTGGTAAAATATATGAGATTGAATTATCTTTACAACTATTATAAGTGTTAAATGTATGTTGCTGTGTTTTTTAGAAACTATGAAATTTGTAGAATTTAACTCATTTAAAATGATTAGGATTCTCTGTTTTGAAAATTTCTAACGCAAATTCAATTCAATCTGAAAAGGTAAAATTCTTGCTTATCATGTTTTCTAATACACGCGCGTGCCACGCGTGCACTCTACTTGATGATGATCGATGATGAGTTTATTGCCGGCAGCGGCGATGCGACGAGAACATCTGCTCGAGTGATCTATTTCTTTCCTCGATTAACATGATTGAATAATCTATGCAGAGAGTGGTCTAAGATGAACACTATGATCAGTTACATTCCATCCAATTAGAAGCTTATCTACTCTATAAAGAACAAAAACTTTTGAAAATGCCTCCCATAAAAAAAACTACCCATACCCCCTCACAACATCCCCATATACCGGTCCAGAAAAGCTTGACAGGATGTCGAAAGGTTGCGGCAGCCAAAACCAGATGAAGGAGAGTGATTCCCCGTATTATTTGTACCTGTCTCTCCCCCTTTCGGTTGCAAGTATTACCCGATTCGGGTATGATGTACTGAGTGCCTTGTAATTCCATGTAGTGCATAACAGATGGTTCTTAATGATCGATCTTGACGCGTGATTCATTATTATCGGTACCATGGCACATCCTGGTCCCCTTGAAGATTTTACAAACACAGTTAGTCGTCGGTCTGGTGGCGGTGTCAAGACTCTAGAGGCGGTGATCAGAATCAACATTGTCGCAGTTTTACAGGCCGGAAAATTTCGTCAGTTCTCATCATGGTATATCCTTGCTTTTGTTACTAATAAGCTATCTTATTGGTTTTGTATATATATAATTACTCCATCTTTTGATCTGATAGGTGGTCTCAAGGATATTGCAGTAGATGCAAGAGAGCGTAAGTGTCAAAAAGAAACTGACCCGTCTGGTTGTGTGTTGCTCTGTCTAGAGATGTATCCCGAAAATCTACTTGGTTGTTAGCTAAACCCAATAAAGAAATTGACCCGTCTGGCAAAAGAATGAAGAATATTGTTAATAGGGATGTATTGGAGGATTAATGAAAAGGTTAGTGTTAAGGACTACGCATAATGTAGTACTTTATAGATTTAATATTATATATAGTTTGTACCCAGCCAATTAATATCAGTATATGTGAATTAAATTTATAATCTAATGGTGAGAAGACATTAATTTAACCATTTTTTGTTACAGTTATATGATGAGAAGACCAAATTCTGGCCTTGCCATGCAAATAGTGAAATAGCTGTGTGCCATGTCGTATGTCTGGGTTAGACGAAGTTTGGGTGCACATTACTAATGTTCCACACAAGTATAGACACTTCCTGGTTTTTTGGGCTCTGGGTCAAGAGATAGGAAGCACCAGAGAGGTCGACATGCGGACTTACAGAAAGTTGGGCATCATCAGGGTGAATGTTGCAGTGGTTGATAAGGCCTTCTTACCTATCACCACTGATTTGGTATTTGGCAATGTAGGGTATAATATTACATACACGTTGGAAAACAAGGATTTTGTGCCAGCTGCTTCTCCACCAGATGCTTCTGATTTTATGGATCAGGATGGTCCTGGGTCGGACAAGGGGAATGGCGAGGATGATAAAGAGGCTTCTGCTGCAAAGAAAAGGAGAGGTGATGTGTAGGCAAAGGACTCTAACACTGAACAAGGAAAGCAAACAGGGAGTGGGCCAGAGCTGATGCAGCTGGCACTTACACCTTTGGGGAAATCCAGGCCATGTCCAGTGTGGAAACCGTTGGTGATGATGGAAAAGGGAGAATTTTTGCCCCCGATTGTAGTGACCCCACCGAAGGGAGGGTTTCACAAGGATGGCACTTTTGCAACAAGGACGGTGGACGCTGTTCGGGAAGAGAGGCTGGTGTCTGGTGAGTCAGCTACCGATACACTGCTCGACATGGACCACGGAGCCGCGGACAGTGCTGACGGTGTAGCCAGTCCCGATGAGACTGCTGCCGCCGCGGTGGCTAGTCTGGCTGCCAACGACCTGGCTGTGGCCACCACTGAACTGGCTGCGGCCGGCGCAGTGGACGGCCAGGCCGCTCCTAGCCTGGCTGCTGCCAGCATTGTGGCCGGTCCGGCTGCTCCCAGCCTGGTTGCAGTTGTTAGCGGCCAAGCCACTGCCGACGACCTGGATGTTGCCACCACTGGACTGCCTGCTGCTGTGGCCGTGGTCGGCCAGGCCGCTCCCAGCCAGGCTGCTGCCAGCGCCGTGGCCGACCAGGCCACTCCCAGCCTAGCTACTGCCAGCGCCGTGGCCGGCCAGGCCCCTCCCAGCCTGGATGTGGCCGATTCCTGCCAGGCTGTGGCTGGTGCTGCTGAGAACCATATGGTGGCTGGACTAGCTGACCAGGGGGTGGAGTCGGCTACAGGGCAGGAGAAGGCATTACCGAAATCCCCTATCCCGAGTATTGATGGTGAGGTTTTTGATGAATTACTATTTAATGAATCATCTAATTTGTCTCATCATATAACCTTATCACAATTTACTATGTGTTCAGATGGCTCAATGGATAGATGTCAGTTAACACCTGATAGCGGAGCACCATTGGGATCACACAGCTCAGGTTCGGGATTTGATAAGGCAACTTGTGGCTCATTACTTGTTGATGGTATACGTCGTAGTGCAAGAGCTAACAAGGTTATGTCTGATGGGCTTACTATTGCAGATGAGTTGGTTATGGCGATGGCTATGAAGCGTGCAGCGGCTAGGAACCTGGACGGGATCCCAACATCGCAAAACTCGGCATCTCCAACGCACTAGAACAGTGGTAAGTTATCGAAAGATACGAGTATTGCTAATTTAAACTCTATTGGGATCTCTTTGGGAAGCAACACAGATACAATTAATTTATCTTACAGTGCACTAAAGCGAATCCATGTTGACAAAACTGTGGTACAACCAAAGTCCCAGAAGACATATAAATTACACATAGAGGATAATCCATTTGACCTGAGCGATGGAGAGGATCATGAGCGGAATAATGATCTTCTATCTCACTTAGTGAAGGATTTAACAGACGTAGATCTTGAGGACTTGGATCTGGACACAAAAATTTGTGACCTCCAGGTATCTGGCCGAAAGACTAAGAAGAACAAAGAGCGATATAGGCGGCAAAATAACCATAACACAAGTATTCAATGAAAGGTTTCTACTGGAATAGCAGAGGTCTAGCAGACTTGGCTAAATACCGGTATGTTTCGGAAGCAATAAGAGATCATAGCCTAGATTTTGTCGCAATCATGGAGACTGGCAAGCAAGATATGTCTCGAGCAGGTCTCAATCGCTTATCGGGAGGCGCGGACTTTGTTTGGCACTGCTTGCCACCTAGGGGTCGGTCAGGAGGAGTCCTCTTAGGTATTAACTCCCTGGTTCTTGATCTTTCTATTATCATTGAAGGGGAATTTTTTTGTTAAATTCCATCTACGAAAAGGCAAGATAACTTCAAATGGATTCTGATGGCGGTGTATGGCCCGGCTCAGGAAGAGTTTAAGACTGTTTTTTTGTCGGAATTAGTGCGAACTTGCCAACAGAATCCTTTGCCCGTCCTGATAGGAGGAGATTTCAACATAATGAGACATAGCAGGGAAAAGAATAAAAACAATTTTAATCCCAGATGGCCTTTTCTATTCAATGCTGTTATTGATAGTTTTGATCTACGGGAAATTGAATTGTCAGGTAGACAATTTACCTGGGCTAATTCACTCCCGGATCCAACCTATGAAAAATTGGATAGAGTCTTAATGAGTACGGAATGGGAGTTAAAATATCCCCTAGTGACAGTTCGAGCACTAGACCGCGGGATTTCAGATCACACACCACTGATTCTTGACACAGGCGACCCAGCCTTTACTGGTCAGCCTAAGCAGTTCAAGATGGAACTTAGCTGGTTGACTCAAGAGGAATTCAAAACAAAAGTCAGAACGATTTGGAATCAACCGGTCCAGGGACAGAATTCTGTCCAACGCTGGAACAAAAAAATGGATGCGTTACGAAAACATCTCCGGGGATGGGCTCGCCATTACCATGGGATGTATAGAACGCAAAAAGAACATCATCAACATATTGTGTCTACACTTGACACGCAAGCTGAACGGAGACCTCTAACAAATGGGGAGAGAGAACAGCTAGAACATGCTCGTGATGACCTCATAAAACTCCTGAGAGAGGAGGAACTGAGATTTTATCAACGAGCTAAAGTGAATGATGTTCTTTTGGGGGATAATAATACAAAATACTTCCAGATGGTTGCAAATGGCAAACATCGGAAGAAATGAATATTCTCCCTTGATCATGAAGGTGGAAGGATCGAAGGACAGAATCATCTCAAAGAGTACATAACCCAATTTTACAAAGACCTATTTGGCCCTCCGGAAGAAAATCACTTTAGTTTGGATGAGAGAAGGGAGGATATGACGCAAGTAAGCCAATTAGAAAATGAGCTTCTCACGGCCCCCTTCACGGAAAAGGAGTTTCGGGATGCAATTTTTAGCATGGAACATAATAAAGCACCAGGACTGGATGGTTTTCCAGCTGAATTTTATCAGCATTTTTGGGAAATAATCAAAGGGGACTTGATGAATATGTTTCATGACTTACATACAGGAGAACTGCCGCTGTTCAGTCTCAATTTTGGTGTTATCTCTTTGATACCCAAAGTGAAAGAGGCTAATAAGATACAACAGTATAGGCCTATATGCTTACTGAATGTTAGTTTCAAAATATTCACTAAAGTAGCAACAATCAGAATTAATTCAGTAGCAGACAACATCATCAGCCCGACTCAAACAGCCTCATGCGACGTAGGAATATTTTGGAAGGGGTAGTAATTTTACATGAGACAGTATACGAGATTCACAAGAAAAACCTGAACGGCATTATATTCAAAATTGACTTTGAAAAGGCCTATGATAAAGTCAAGTGGGACTTTCTGACACAGACGCTCCGTTTAAAAGGTTTCTCCTCAAAATGGATTGAGTGGATTAAATCTTTTATTTCGGGTGGAAGTGTTGCGATAAATGTTAATGACGAAATATGTCCTTTCTTTCAGACTAAAAAAGGACTCAGACAAGGAGACCCACTATCACCCATCCTATTTAACTTAGTTGCAGACATGCTCACACTGCTAATTAACAGGGCTAAAACAAGTAATCAGATACAGGGTGTGGTGCCCCACTTGATTGATGATGGCCTTTCCATACTACAGTATGCTAATGACACAATTCTGTTCTTAGATCACAACCTGGAACAAGCTCAGAACATGAAGAATATCCTTTGTGCGTTCGAGCAGTTATCGGGTCTCAAAATAAATTTTCACAAGAGTGAAATATATTGTTTTGGGGAGGCTAAGAACTTTGAAGACCAATATAAAGAACTGTTTGGCTGCAACCCCGGGTCTTTCCCAGTCAAACATCTCGGTATTCCAATTCACTTTCGGAAACTAACAAATAATGACTGGTTGAGGGTCCAGGAACGCTTTGAGAGTCGACTTAGCAGCTGGAAAGGGAAAAACCTTTCATATGGAGGCCGACTAACCTTAATCAATTCAGTTCTTAGCACTCTATCGATGTATATGATGTCCTTCTTCTACATCCCAAAAGGGTCCGTAAGAAGTTGGACTATTATCGGTCTAGATTTTTTTGGCAAAGTGATGAGCATAAGCGAAAATACCGATTAGTTAGATGGAGTATAATGTGTCTTCCACGGGATCAAGGAGGCTTAGGGATACACAATCTCGAACTTAAGAACATGGCCTTGCTCAATAAGTGGCTGTATCGTTTGCTCACATCGGACGGCACTTGGCAACAGATTCTCCGCAATAAATATCTAGGGACCAAACCTCTGGTTCAGGTCCAATGGAAAAGCGGAGATTCACACTTTTGGGCGGGGCTAATGAAGGTTAAAAATGACTTCTTAAAATTCGGTACCTTTACTATAAAGGATGGGTCCCAGATAAGGTTCTGGGAAGATAAATGGCTAGGCAATAGGCCTCTTCGTGACCAATATCCTCAACTCTATCACATCGCTAGAAAAAAGCAAGATACGGTGGCAGAAGTACTTAGTACAGAGATTCCCAATATATCCTGGCGGAGGGATCTGATTGGTCCTAAATTGATAATGTGGAACAATTTGGTAGCAAGGTTGGAAAACATAAACCTCACTGATGAAGGAGATGAATTTAAATGGAGTTTGGACCCGACAGGTGTTTTCTCAGTGAAAACACATTATCTGGCCCTGATATATCAAAATATACCAAACACAAATAGAAAATTATGGAAATCAAAGCTTCCATTAAAGGTTAAGATTTTTATATGGTTTTTAAAGAGAGGAGTCATTCTCACTAAGGACAATCTAGCCAAACGAAACTGGAATGGTAGCAAACAGTGTATTTTCTGCCATGAAAATGAGTCAATCTAGCATCTATTTATTGAATGTAGATTCACACGTATGGTCTGGGCTTCGGTCTATGCGGCTTGGGGTTTACCTAAATCATCTAGTGTGTATAACATGTTCAACGGATGGCTAAATTTAGTGCCACAAAACTTTAAACCCCTGGCATTTGTAGGCGCGGCGGCCTTATGTTGGGCGGTCTGGCGATGCAGAAATGCAGTGGTGTTTGATAACAAATCTTCAAATTTTTTGCAGGTAATCTTCTCGACGTCGCATTGGCTCCGCACTTGGTCTATCCTTCAGCAGCCTTCATCGCGGGACAGGCTTGTAGTGGCGTCACGGTGCTTGGTCCAAGTGGCCAAGGTTATTTTTGCCCGGGCATTTGGGTGGCGGTCTAGTCTTAGGATTGGCGGCTCTTAGTGTCCGGAGTTTCGACAGACATATGTGTTTTCTTTTTTGGCTGTGTGTCACTTGACAGAGGCCGGGATCGTTTTTCGGGCAGGTGTATCACCTCGATGTATCTAACTGAAAATTAATAAAGTATTCCAAAAAAATGTCGTATGTCTGGGGGCAATATTTGCACTCTGTTCCATGCCCGGATCATTTACTCTAGCAAATCTTCACCTGTCACCGTGATTCAATTGTGCAAACACCTAGTTGTCTGGATCATCTGGGCCGTGTACTGCACTGTGTTTTTTTCTCTAAACCTATGTAAACCTGTGATATTATGTCAATATTCCTTTAAACATGGTTTTAATTTTAGTTTACTTTTGGACAATATATTCATACCAGTAGAGCTTTGAATTCAATATATATACGACACACATAACGTGTGTTAACATCATAATTTGGTGTGTATGAATCATGCACCAGCCTTACCACAAAATATTTGTGCACCAAAGTATTAATAAGATTCCATATTATGATGTTATATTATCTAATATGTTCCTTTTTTTATACACGTGCGTGTCGCACGTGCATTCTACTAGTTCAGTTATAACATGTGAAATTCTATTTCATGAATGTTTCTACTTGAGTTATCCCCAAACGCCTAAACTAATTCTACTAACTCAGAGAAAAACTAAATGAACAATGGCTCAAATATGCCTAAAATGTATTATATTTAGATATAAGTTTGAACCATTGAATGTCTTGTATTCCAAGACAGAGAGAGTACAGGGTTCTCCGTGGAAGCTAAAGCTCAAAGTTGTTAAGCTTATCTGCTTGTACATAAATTCTGGGCCAGTCCCACTTCTGGGAAAATGATACATTAGATGAAAAATGATTGTATTTGGTTCCTTGTCCCCACTGTCCTTAATCATAGCTTCGTGTTCTGAATTTCTGATTGGTAATCGAAGACTACTGAATAAAAGGCATGAGAGATATTGAGTAGATGGCTAGGTGCAACAAAATCAGGGAGTTTTTTTTGATGAATCATACTGAATAATTTTCATTGACTCTGCATGTGCATACAATTGTACAAACTGACAACGCCACTGCCGAAAAGAAATCTTCAGAGTAAATAAAAATCTGAACAGTTCACCATCGTCGCAAACAATCATTGGCATCCATCATCCTCTGTCGTCCACGGAAACTAACTTACGGTTTTGCCGCCGGTGAGGCACCCAAAGCTTGAGACAGCAAACGGAAAACCATCAGCAGAGGAATCACTGAATCAGGCAGCAGCAATCGAGCAGATTTTTTGAGCTCTGAATGCTAGTGGTAGTAGTAATTTCGAGACCAATTATTGAAGTATAGTATGATTAAATAGTTACCAGTTGGACCAGGAGGGTGGTTCTTTGTTCGGCTGAGCAGCGGCGGCAGAGCTCTGGTCGCCGCCGGCGGGTCTATTGTTATTCACACGGCCGGCGTAGTAGCCTGCTCTTGCCAAAAGGGATCAGATTCAAGCAGACACGCATGATTAGAAGAAAACGAGATGAGCAATCAGGACAAGAGAAGAGACGCTTGGATCTGCGATGAACGCACCAGGAACTTGCGCGTTGACCTGCTCGTCAGCGGCCTGGGACGCCGCCGGCGGCGGTGGGTTGCCGTCGTTGTTGTTCATGGGACGGCCGACGTAGTAGCCTATACATCCAAGGGAATCCAAGAAGGGGAGAAAAAAAGAAGAACAAGAGAGTGAATTCGCAGAAGAGGAGCAGAGTGAATAGCTGCTGCTTTTTTTTTGTTTCAAGAAAGAGAGCCAGAGATGGCGAAGGTTGAGCGGGCATGCGTACCGGCAGGCGCGTCTTCGGCCATGGCGGAGCTCCGGCGGCCGAGGCGGCGGCGACCCCGGCGAGAGCTAGGTGACGGTAGAGTTGGACACCTTCTTCTTCTTTCCTCTGCAAGTCGGTCTCCGGTTCTTGGCTTGGAATGGGAAGAGGAGTGGAGGGATTGGCTTTAGGGAGGGAGGACGCTTCCTCCGAGCTGGCAAAGGGAGTTGACTTCGGGAGACTTCACTGGAGACAGCACCTACCACTTGATATCATCGATCAACAATGGTAACTTGAGGTGGCTGGGTGGGTAGCTACGAGGTTTCTGCAAGTTCGTGGATGATTAGCTTTCAGACTTGGTCATCAGCAATCAGCATCTTCTACTCTAGTGGCTGAAAAGGAAAGGAAATGATGCAGTCATAAGCAGCTGACTTGGTCTTCAGCAATCAGCAGTCTGGTCCCTCTGTTTTCTGATGTGCAATTGCCTTTTCTTTTCTTAGTGTGATTATTGCCATAGTTAGGTCTTAACCTGTTGTTCCCTTGTCTCATATGGGGTTCTACGTTTGTACCCAATTTTGAGCCCAACTGTTTCACAGTTTGTATATGGATTCATCATTGCGTTGGAAAGACAGTGAAAATGGATGCCGAAACTATTGGGACAGAGCATGCTCAAAAGGGGAACAATTCCATCGGCATTGCCAATCTTGGTGCCACAGATCGAGTAGACAGTATCTTAGGAAGAAATAGAATCCCCTCGGGTTACATAAGCAGCAACCACAGCGAGAAGAAAACTATGGTAACAAATAGAAGAACAACCTCATTGACTCTGCCCAAGATCGTACAAATTGATCGTGGAAATATCCAAGAACATCTCTCCACTAAATCACCAGAAATTGAGGAGTTCAGGATGACCACTCCTCCATTGCGTTCCCAGCAGCGATGTCCCAGGTCTATTCTAATTGCCGCTGCTGCCCGAGAAACACCCGAACCTGTTGACAGAAAACGAAGTTTCATCAGAACATGCATCGAATCAGGCAGCAATGAATGGGCAGATTTGAGCTCCAAATTAAGCTTCAGACTCGCTAGTAGTTACCATTTGGCAAGGAAGCCCGGTTCTTGCCTCTGAGTGACTGCAGTGTCAGCAGGGTTGTTGTTATGCTCCGCGGCAGGTTCTCGTCTCCCTTGCACAGGCCCAGCGTAGTAACCTGCTCGTGCCATCCAAAAAGAACAAGGGGAAAAAAATTCAATCCAGTTTCACAAGTAATCATCACGAAATGTGATGGAAAAGAGAGAAGAGAAATCAGGGCGTGAAGGAAGCAGTTGGATGGCGGGAATCAAGAACTGCAAGAACTCACCCGGGACCTGCGCGTTCGCGGCGTTGTGCTCGTCGATAGCCGCCGGTGCCGGCGGCGGCGTCACCGCCTCCTGTGGTTCCTGCTCCTGCAATTGCAGCGGCCGGCCGACGAAGTAGCCTGCGCATAGATTCCACGGAGAGATATGATCGGAACAAAAGGTGATTCGCAGGAGGTGTCATCGGGGACAAGCTAGCTAATCAGATCCGGCACGGAGAAAAGAGAAATACTCTGCTTCGTAATCGTCTAATCGAACAGCTTGTTTTGGAGCTTGCTGTTTAGCTTGAGAGATGGGCAAGGGGGAGAAGATGGTGAATGGTAGCTGTGCAGGGCGTACCAGGGGGATCGGAGGTGGCCATGGCGGATCACCGGGCCGGCGTGGGGGCTCTCCTTCTCCGGCGAGGTCAACTGACGCGGAGAACGGCAGGGTTGACGCCCCTCCTTGCGCGGGTCTCCGTCTCCGTGTGTTGGATTATTGGGCAAGAGGGAGATTTTAGTACTATATTCCTAGACAGCTTCGTCCGAGCTGGCTGTAAGGGCATTGACCAAGGAGACTTGAGCATATACAATTTATAATATCATCAAGAAAGATAGCATCTAAAATTGGATCGAAGAAAAAAAGTTACTAAATCTATGCCCAACACATCTGACATGGTGGCCTGAGCTTGTGGGTTCCTGGGAGTGTTTGAAGTTGCAATGGTTTTGATGTCAGTGATATATTTTTGTTTGATTGAGGCTGCTTTCCTTCTTTTACTGTTTTAATTAACTTCTTTTCAGGTGAACATTACTTTTTCCTCGGTCAAGTATGTAATAATGAACAATGGCTGTATGCATCGGATGATGCAAAAGGTCGGATTTTTATCTGTTATCTAAAAAAGTATGTCAGTATAAGTGACAGTTGAAGTCTGGCTTGACAAGTCCATGCTGTATGCGTGTATCAAATGATTAGTTACGGCACTATACATTATCACTGAGAGACAGACATGACTATGAAAATAGGATATTTAAATGAGGTGACCATGGTTTGTAGAAAGTCGTAAAGACAACAGAGCAAATTGTTAGCAAATGGGCCTTAGAAAGGTAGGTTGCAAGTTCCAGGGCCGCCATAGGTTCACTCAATATGTTGCTTATGCCATTGAGAATATGTCTCTGGTTTTCATTTCCTGTCCTCTGTTCTTGAACACAAGAACATGAGCTCTGTTTTCCTGATGATGATTGATCAAGAATGTCAATACTTTATTGGTACTTTGTGATCATGGGTCATGGGTGTTTGTGCATTACTGGTATGCTGGCCTCGCGCCCCAGCGGGCTGGTTCCCACACGCGGGACCCCTGTCAGTATTGCACTGCCCCTTTCGGACAGTAGCCAACATCGGTGTGGACATTTGTTTTGAATGACCAACACTTGACGACCGCGTTTCTATTAATATAGAAAAAAAAATAAGTTTATATCTTTGGAAAGCTATGACTAGACAAACAAGAAGCTTAAAAACAACTAAACAACATGTCGTACGATGAAAACAGCACCACCACAAATCTCCACCAAAAAAGATAGCCAAGCGCCGAACCGATTGCCGTCACACCATAAAAGAGCCACAAGCGACCGGCTCCAACCACAGAGCCAACTGCATATCACTCAGAGCATGCACACTCGGACTCAATCATACGCAGGAGTACAAAGGGAGAGGGCAAGAGAGAACAAGAATCCACTCATCACTTGCACAAACTCGCCTCTGCCACAAACCAAGAGTACCCCCGTCACCATGAATGAGTCATTGACGATGAGGGTAGGCACGGAAATAGGTCTTAGAGCGATGCCTTAAAGAAGGAAAATCGACAACCACATGCACTACAGCTACTTGCCCCGGGAAACTGTCAAGAAAAATGGTGATGCCTAAACAATGCCCCCAAGAGGGAATATGGTGTTGAGAATGTCATTGTTGTCGGTCCTGCTGAAAGCCGACCCAAGCTTTTACCGTGAAGGCCGCCACCTCTTCGCCACCAAAGCTTTCGTGCTTCTAGGTCACCACTGCCAACTTAGTGTCTCACCACACGACCGCCATGCTCTAACCGCACGAAAAAGAGGTCGCCAACGTGGGTAGAACCAACGCCACCATGCCACCTTGCACGCGGCCTACATACTGCGGTGTCTCCACACATGTGGCCTCCCCGTCATCACCCACGCAGTGGATCCTTGCTCACAAAGCTGCCGCACCATGACCTCTCCTCGCACACAAGCTACAGCGGCCATGCCACTCAGCCACGCACCACCCATTCCATGCCCAGCAGGCTGCCGGACCTCCACATGGGCTGGAACATGAGCCACGCACAAACCTCTGGTGTCGCCGCTGCCTTGTTGCGGCCGCATAAGGCAATGCTTGCCGTCACGAAGGTCGTTGCCACCGGATCTGGCCAGGGAGTACCGAAACTAGGCCTGGCCATCGTCCTGACGGCTCATGCATAGCCCTGCCGCGCCGGGGCCGAAGCCTGCCATTGCCCGCACACAACTTCCTGACCGTGGCCCCCAGCAGATCTGGCCTCATGCTCGCTAGATGTGGCCTAAGCCATCGCCTCGGGTGAGCGTGCAGCAGATCCGGTCGAGCCCCTCCAAAAACCAGTGATTTGGCCCCGTCCGCTCCATCCTACCTGCTCCACGGGGCTTTATGAGGCTGGGTCCAGCGGCAGCACGGCAAGGTCGAGGAAGAAGTTTGCAGGTCCATTAAATTCAGTTTAATATAATCAGTAGGGGTTAACCCTCCTGTTTCCTAAAAAAAGAATTTTATAAAAAACATTTCATCAAATTTATGCCATGACATCACAATTCTAACTCGTTAGTCTGTTGAGCCAGCTTGAAACCAACTTGAGAGTGTGGGTTTCGATGACTTTTCAGGTTGAAATTATTTTGATGTGAGTTATCATTGCTTGATTAGGCAGCTTTCCTTCTTTTCTTGTGACCTTTCATTGAAAAAAGGAATTTTTTTCTTCACACAGTTGGTATCAGTGACAAAGTGTTGCTTCATAAATCCTTACGACTAAAGAATGACTGGTTAACGCACACACTGTAAGCTAAGAGTGACACCAATTTATAGTTGTGATTTAGTTACCTAGTTTAATCGCAAATATTTTTTCTTGATTTGAAATCTTAAATAGTTAATTGACTAGGTCGAATTTAATGATCCCGAGCAAGCAGCACTTGCATTCCTAACAGTATGTTGCCACTTAGAGAGAGAAATAGGGACGCCACGGTTTCCGTGAGTTAGATTATTGAACAAGAGAAAAAAGTATATACATTTGGACAGCTTTCTCCAAGCTGGCAATAAGGAGGCATTGACTAAGGAGACTTGAGCATATATTACCCAGATACCAACTAGAATTTTATTTAACTAAATTTATGCCATCACATCACATGGGGGCTTGAGCATGTGGGTTCTGCAAAGTGTTGAATTTTCAATCATTTTTATGTGAACTATTATTATTGCTCGGTTTATGTTGCTTTCCTTCTTCTTTTTTTGTCCCTAACTTTTCAAGAAAATATTATTTTCCCTCATTCAGTTGGTATTGATGATAAATTTAAGTTTGGCTTCACAGGGCCATATGCAAAATATCGAATGATTGGTTGCGGCGCAGTATTATCAATGAGATACAGACATATATGACTGTACGAGAATAAGATATGTACTGTGAGGCAACCAAATGATGCAAAGTAGATTAATAGGAAAATTTAGGAGGGCCTAAAACAGAAAGTTTACATGAAAGAGACTTGCATTTGGCGCAACAATGCGTCCAAAGAAGCATACAAACCCAGAAAGGGTAGTTTCCACGTTGATTCAGTGTACCAGACGACGAGGTGTTGACGCAACCAACTTCTTGCGCAAGTAGGTCGAGACGAAGGTTCACTGATAATTGGGAATACGTCCTGCCTTCTGTGTGTTTTTACTCTGTTTTTCTGATGGTGACTGATTAAGGTCTTGTTTAGATCTCAAATTCCACTCCAAATTCCACTATGTAAAAAGAAGATTTCCTTCACATCAAAATATCAGTACATGCATGGAGTACTAAATGTAGATGAAATAAAAAATTTGTTGTACTTTGCTAAACAAACATTTTGAACCTAATTAATCAACGTTTGAATAATTATTCACAAATACAAACGAAATGTTACAGTGGCACAATGATTGGAAACCCCAACTTTGGAGCTCCCAATTTAGGATCTAAATAAGGGCTAAGCTGTCAGTATGTGCCCTACCGGACAGTGGGCCAGACCGTGTGGACCTGGCCAAAGTCTTCTTCGACGACTTCGATCAGGTCTCCTCCTATAGCAAGTCTCCTTGTTTGCCACATCTCTAAAGCTCCAACCAAGTCCAGGTCTCCCTCCTCACACCCAGCGCCCTCCATTGCAATTTTTGCAGCTCAAACACCACACCAGATGAAGTTCTAATTCAGTTGCATTTCTCCATCCAGGATTACTGTATACTGCGAGTCCATCACACTATACATTGTAGTAGACTGGCGGGATGGATTAGCTGGTACTTCATTCAAGTATTTGCATCCAATTTTCTGCAGGGTTTAGCTCAGGCCTGTTGAACTCTTGCCTTCAAGTGTCCGGAATTCTGGATTGTAGGAGAGTTACAAGCTGCAATCACCTGCAGGTGCTTATTACTTCTGAATCCTCGCTCCCGAATGTTTCCACCTCTAGAACATTATCTTTGCTTGGCGATACCTGCTTATCAAATTTAGTAAAGGGAACTTTTTATTTCACAAATGAAAATCCAAGTATCTCGTAGAATTCCCCACTTCTCAAGGTTGCAATAGAAGCCCCTTTGTTTGTTGGCAGGTGACATCACTGATAAAAAAAAATGAGGTGGGCTATGAGGGAGTTTTAACAACTCCAACTGAATAATTGCGAGAACCGCGGTTTGCACCCTCGTAGAGAAGCTCATCCCCACAATATATTTGCCAGATGCACAAGTGCCATCACTCATCACCCGATGTTCCCAGATTTTCAAAGAAAATCAAACCGGTAGCTTATCTATTAAGAAAACAAGCATATCTACAAGCATAATTTGCCAGAAGCATTATTGCATTCTGGTACCAAATATACAGGATGTTCTGAACTCCAGCTGGGGTCAACTGGGCAAGTCATTAAACAAATCTACCATGAATATATCACAAACAAACTTTTTCGAAGGCATGCATAGCAATATCACAAATCACATTAAATTGTTTCAAACCCTTAGGAATTCTAGCCTTTTAAACCAAAGCATACAAGTGCCATCCATAAGTATCTACTCCTTTATTATGATGTACGATGAACATGGAAACTAATACTACATACATACAAATTAACATATTCATGTATGTTACTATGAGTAAGAAGGTTTATTATGAAACTCAGAAGGCATACCGTGATTCAGAACACCTGAATCCCATACCTTCTTGCTTTATAAAAATATTTACACTGCCACCTTGCACAATACATATCCATGTTCCAATTTCGCCTAACAAGAATGAAATTCAGATAGAAAGTTAGGACTCCATCCAGCTTTTAGGCTCTATTTTAGGATGAAAAAAACTTTCAAATTTCTCTTGCAATATATTGTCAATTGATTTTTTCTCGAATACACGGGAGAGCTTCGTAATATACTGTCACAATTGATAAAAGACAACAATTATATTAAAGCTTTTTGATTAATCTATTAATACAAATTAAATATGCATATAATTTGAGTAATTATTTGTCAAAACTTACAAGGTAGAAACCCTAGAGGTTGATGCATGATCGAACCAGTAAAAAATATAAGCTCCAACAAAATAAATGCATGTAAATCTGCAGGATCAGGTGATTTCTTATGAAATTTAACATGCAGACTGTGATTTTGAACATGGAGATTATTTAGTGTCATAATCTAATAATTGATACATAAAGCATACACTGTGGACACACTTAGCTTCACCTAACAAAGTGCACAGAACATGGAAGCAATTCAGATGCAAAGATATAAACTGCCTAAAGCATCAACATAGCATTGTGGAATGGCCTCCAAAACAATATATAGGCGGATGCAGGGTGAAGCTAGATCCAAGAGCACCCTGGTGCACCTCTTCATCATGTCTATAGCAATCCTACACTTTTCAAGTAATTCTCCACTAAATAGCTTTACATTTTAGTTTGGACCCTTGTGCATGTGCGGCAAGATTAACACGGCGTCGTCCTTGGGTGGATGGCCAATGCTTCAACCAACGACTGACAGAAAGTTATTGGTCTTAAATGTAAACACACCAAGCAGTAGGCCTAAGTGCCTAACTACCAAAGCAATGAGGCAGACTGAAAATTTTAAACAGATTTTCTCATAAAAAATTGCATACCTTCGGCAACATTAATAGAGAAAAAAAGATTGATGAATCAATTAAAGAGAGCAGAGGATGCATAAGTGCTAGTTCATTTCTCATGGACTGGTTTATTCATATGATGAATTTTACTTGACACTTTGCTTCCATACTTAAGCTAAACTAAATGTTTTAACTTATTGCATTATACTTCTCTACTAATGGGCCAGATTTTAACAGCAAATTTCTATTCTCAATTTTGAAATCAGAAGCTAGCAAGATTTGAATCAAACTGAAAATAGATGTTTGCAGTGTTGATTTTTTTTAAATAAATTGCAGTGTTGAATCCTTGTAGAGTCTATTGAATATGGTTTCACAATGAGTTTCTTGTTTTATTTTTAGTTCTCAATTTGCAGTGTTGAATCCTTCCATACTTAAGTTTGAATGTAATTTAATATTGAACTTCAATATTTTATCAATCAATGGAAATTTACTTAACCTTTATGACACATGGCCAGTCATACAGGAGGAGAGGCAACATATCTCCTACCCAACATAAAGTTTCATGCTCTAAGTTCTAGTTGTCTAAGAAGAAAGGGTGGCATGTATGGGCCCATACACATTCATGACATCGAATTTCAAGTTAGAATTGAGTAGCATTTGCTGCTGCCGAATAAACTGACTTTAAAATGGGATATGATGCTCAATATGGCATGAGGTTCAGTATCCTAATAGTTTGGTTATAGTAGTGCCAGTGAACAAATACAATATTAATAACTAAAGAATCATACGGAATTATTGTTCTTCCATCCTGCTCTAGTCTTCTTACTGGTAACTACAACAGGGCATTCAAATTACGGAATTGTGCTGGATATTTGCTAATTATTTTCATATTTTTTACTGCATTATGTAACATTATCTATCTTTATGCTGTTCAGCAGAAATGGCGGAGGCCTTGCTCCATGCTGTTTCAAAGATTGGTTCCACATTAGCTGAGGAAACCACAAAAGCTGTCATTGCCAAGCTATCAGAGAAAGTTAAGAATCTGAAGGAACTCCCAGAGAAAGTTGAGGAAATAGGGAATGAGTTCAAGGCGATGATTAATGTCATAAAACATATTGGTACACCAAGTCTTACCAACGAACTTGTTAAGGGTTGGATTGGAGAGGTGCGGGAGCTAGCTCACCGAGTTGAGGATGTAATGGACAAATATTCATATCATGCTCTTAAACTGGAGGAAGAAAATGCCATGACGAAGTTTTTCTCCAAAGCTTATTATGTCACCGTTTTCAGTGAAATCGCTGATGAGATTATCAATATAGAGAAGAAAATTGAAAACATTGTGAAACGGCGAGATCGGTGGCTGCAGCTACCGCAGCTTATTCCTAATTCACTTGCTGATATTGAAAGAAAACAACCACAAGTCTGTTTCCAGGAAGTTGTAAAAGATGATCTTGTGGGGATTGAAGACAACAGGAGGCAGTTGACTGAATGGCTGTACTCTGATAAGCAAGGTGTCACAGTAATAACAGTATCTGGTATGGGTGGATTGGGAAAAACCACTCTGGTTGCACATGTGTATGAGCGGGAGAAGATCAACTTCACTGCTGATGCTTGGATTAGTGTGACCCAGACCTATGATGTGGTTGAATTGCTGAGGAGAATACTTGGGAAGATTGGGAACCTAGAACAGTCAAAGCTAACTGATTTAGACGCCCATGACTTGAAAGTAAAAATAAAAGAAAAGCTATCAGAGGGAAAATATTTGCTTGTATTAGATGATGTCTGGAATCGAGAAGCATACACTCAATTGGCGGATGCATTCCAGAACCTTCAAGCAAGTAGCATTATTATCACAACACGACAGGAACATGTGGCTACTCTTGCTCAACCAGGACATCAACTTAAACTCAAGCCATTGGCACGAAATAATGCATTTAACTTCTTCTGCAGAAAGGCTTTCTATAACCGCATGGAATGCAAGTGCCCTCAGGGCCTTGAAAAGCTGGCTAACAACATAGTGGAGAGGTGTCAAGGCCTGCCACTGGCAATAGTAACCATTTTTTAGATAAAGGATATAATCCGGCCTCTATGTCCAACATGTGGACATATATAGCCAAAGGTTACAAAGAGTTCTTAGACTCTAATCCTCCACAAGAGGAGCTCACAAACACAAGCAGAAAGCTCTACGAAAAAGAAAAAAACTAAGAGACTAAGCCTCAATCTTCTTCTTCGTCCACGCTTTCATCATCAATCCATCACAATCTTCGTTTACTTAGAAACTTGATGACGGACTGAATCAAACTCGACCACGAACACCTGACAAGTTGCGCCCACCCACGATGATGCCTAGCAACGCGAAACAAGGAAGGTAAAATCGGCACGAAATAGACCTTCAAAGCGGTGCCTTCAAGAAGGAAAACGACATCGAAGACGACGCCACCGCCCCACCGGCAAGCCGGAATTGGGTTTTCACCTGAAGTCATGCAACACTGGCAAGGAGCATCTCAACAACGCCTCAAGAGGGAGAACGACGCTACGTGACGCCGTCATTGTCGACACCGGTATCCCGGGAATGACTTTCGCCTGACGTTCCTGCCAGGCCGCAATCCATCTCGTGCATGACGTGCATAGAGAGAAATCCTGCCTCTCTAGCAACGACGGCACGACCGAGGGAAGCCGCCGCCAGCCGACGGCGGTAGGAGCTGCAGCTGAGCAGCCCCATGCCAGCACCCGCTAGGGGCGCGCCTGCACCGGGAGAGGAGACGGGATCCGCGCAAAGACGGGTCGGTCGTCCCCGCCTGCAGCAGCTAGCGGCGGCATGCTGCCGCCGGCATGGCTACGCTCCCGCGAGCCGGCCAACCTTCCGCTCCCGCGAGCCACCACCGCCGGACCTGCTGCAGGCCGCCACCACCGGACCTGAAGGTTACCTCCCCGCCGCCGGTGTGCGCCCTCCCGACGTGGATCCACTACGGGGGCCACCGGATCCGGCCTCGCCGGCGCCGGATCTGAAGCGGGAGCCACCGGATCTTGAGCCACCACCACGTGGGAACCCGGATGCCGGCGAGCTGCAGACGGAGGAGGGATGAGAGGCCTCGCCGCCGCCTTCCTGGCGGCCGCGCGGGCTTCCGGCGGCGTGCTCCAGCGGCGGCGAGACGGAGATGAGGACGGTGGAGCGGTTGGGGGCGCCGGGGACGGGTTCCGCCCGTGCCGCCCGTGAGGGGCGACGCGGGGGAGGCGGAACGGTCGGGACAGAATCGATGGAGTAACCATAGGTGGTCTGTTGTCTTCACTGCCACCAACAGATTATGTTTGGAATGAGACTTACAAGCAACTTCGGGGTGAGCTGGCAAATGATGATCATGTTCGTGCTATTCTAAATCTGAGCTACCATGACATACCTGGAGATCTTAGGAATTGCTTCTTATATTGTAGTCTGTTCCCAGAGGATCACCCATTGTCACGCGAAAGCCTTGTGCGGCTGTGGGTTGCAGAAGGTTTTGCAGTGCCAAAAGAACAAAGCACAGCAGAGGAGATGGCTGATAAATATCTCAGAGAACTGATTCAAAGAAATATGCTGGAAGTTGTGGAGAATGATGAGCTAGGCAGGGTTAATACTTGCAAGATGCATGACCTTGTACGTGACCTGGCGCTTTCTATTGCCAAAGACCAGAAGTTTGGTTCTGCAAATGATTTTTCAAGCATGTCCCTCGTGGACAAGGACGTTCGTCGCCTGTCGTTATGTGGATGGAAAGACAAAACCCCAGTAAAAGTGAAATTCCCACGTCTTCGGACCCTAGTGGCACTTGGAATAATTGCATCCTCTCCTCAGATGTTGTCCCCAATTTTGTCTGAATCCCATTGTCTGACTGTTATTGAGCTGCAAGATTCTGAAATAACCGAAGTGCCAGAATCCATAGGAGATCTGTTTAATCTGCGCTATATTGGTCTGCGGCGCACCCGGGTCAAGTCACTCCCGGAGTCTATCAGGAAGCTCTCCAACCTTCTCACCCTGGATATCAAGCAAACTAAAATAGTTAAGTTGCCACGAGGAATTGTTAGGGTTAAGAAGCTGCGGCACCTTCTAGCTGACAGATTTGAAGATGAGAACCAGTCTGAGTTCAGGTATTTTATTGGAATGCAAGCACCAAAACAGATATCCAATTTGGAAGAACTGCAGAGTCTTGAGACCGTGGAAGCTAGCAAGGACTTGGCTGAGCAGCTGATGAAACTTAAGCAACTACGGAGCGTGTGGATTGACAAAATAAGTGCTGCTTGTTGGCCACCACCAGGAACGAAACGATGGCTAGCTCTCTATCTCACGCTCGCAACAAAGATGCAAGGGATGCACACTAGCTTTTCTTGCTGCCGGCGACGAACGCCGTGGAGCCGATAGCTCCGGTATCTCGGCACTTGTATTTCACTGGACTCGGCGAAATGAACAGAGGGGCGCAGGGGTTACAAATAGGCCACGGACTTGCCAGGAGCACTCCTCCACGTCCGGCCTTCTTGCCATGATTCGCATGACATGCACAACGTCGTCGTGAGCCATTCGCTCTCCCGGACAACGTGGCCATCTTCATGCAGATCGGCACCTGCACACACGACCCACTCCGTCCACTAACAAACTAGCGATTGCTACGTAACTACCTACACACACGCATGTACACGACATGCAGCTGAACCTGAACCTATGGACCTAACCAGACTCAAACAAACTGCAACGCACGCACGCACGCGACCTGACTCAGACGCACCACCACGAACACACCATGGCACGGCACACTCGCACGCCACCATGAACACGCCGTGGCGGGTTTATTTCTAACACTGCTGACTGTGCAAATCTTTTTGCTGCACTATCCAAGGTACCACTTCTTTCTAGCTTGCTTCTCTCTGCGAGTGATGAGAATGAGGCACTTTGCTTTGAAACTCTCAAGCCAGAATCTGAAAAGCTTCACAAGTTGATAATTAGAGGGTGCTGGGCAGGCGAGACACTAGAGTGCCCGATATTTCGTAACCACGGAACAAATCTGAAGTATCTAGCTCTAAGCTGGTGTCGACTTCATGAAGACCCACTGCAGTTCCTTGCCCCACTCATGCCAAACCTCAACCATCTTCGCCTTAATAGGGTGCAGAGTGTAAGCACCTTGGTTGTTCCTGAGGGATTCTTTCTGCAGCTGAAGATGCTTGTCTTGAAAAGCATGCCTGATGTTAAGGAGCTGAAGATCAGAGTTGATGCCCTTCCACAGATTGAAGGTTTATATGTTGAGAATCTTCCAAAACTTGACAAGGTCCCCGAAGGCATTGAGTGCCTTCGTTCTCTAAAGAAGCTGTGGCTGCGGGGTTTGCACCAGAACTTCAGAGCTCAGTGGGATATGAACGGAATGCGGCAGAAAATGCAGTTTGTTCCAGAGCTCCACATCCAGAAGTAATTAGGTTCCATCTGCAGTAGAATTCATGCATGTCACATCTGCTTGTAACTGCGCTATGGGTGCTCAGTCATTCAAGAATAAGAAGTCCTTGCTTATTGGTATTATGAGTCGTACTGCAATAGCAGGTATAATACGTTATTGATTTGTAATTTGTCCAAGAAACCATTCAGTTTGATTCCCATCCAAGGACTTGGACCTTTCATTTATGAACTACATTTCCCAAAAATGTTTAATGATGTATCATTGCATTTGTACCAAGCAAATCAGAATTCAGTGTTAATGTAAGATGATCCCATGATATATGTCCATAAACCATTCCTTGAAACAGCCCACAGTTGGTGCCTTCCTGTTTTCATAATCAGCATCCTAGCTGTCCAGTGTGTCCCACCTGAACGTACAAGATGAAAAGGGAAAAGATGTTCTAATGACAGAGCCTGGGGACGAATTCTAAATGCGGTGCCAATGCATCATCGTGCTCTGTAGCACCATCTCGAATGCTCAAAATTTCTGTCGAGAGTCGAACAACTAGTTAACATGTGAAAAAGGAAATTGGCACACCTGCAGTTGAAAGTTCAAACTGAATCCCTAGCTAAGATCTAGAAATGCATTACCTAGAAAGAAATGCCCTATAGAAATGCATTACCTAGAAAGAAATGCCCGATAGAAATTACCAAACTAGGTTACGAGGGCCTGGCACCAGTCATTGAACGGCAGGCGCGCAGCTGAAGCCTCAAGGGGTGGAGGCCTCGAGCGGCCTTGCCATGGCCGTCGCCGGCACCGCGCCGAAGCAGTGGCAGGATTCTCATGACATAGGGAGAAGACCTGCAGACCATATGGGCTGGGCCCGTAGCGGCTTCACCCAGCTTTATGTTCCCCGAGGGGACCGAGATAGGAGTATTATGAATTAGCGGTGCAGTATATGTATATGTTAAGCATCCCAGGAGGAAAACAAATCTAATTATTAACCCTGTCCAATTCCAAAACGAACTCCAAGAACAGACAAACAGATCACCGTGGTAGTGATATGTATTCTTTTTTTTTGCGGGTGGTAGTGATATGTATTCTCTATATAATGCATTCACATGGTCATGGGACTTCTTGTATGGGATGATCGGATGGCCTCCTGCTGCACCCCTGAGCCATGTAATCTTGATGAAATCTTTCGATCTGGACTACGGGATTGTTGGGATGGGTGCGTGCTGAAACCTTGATGTCATCCTCCAAAGCCTGCACCTCGTCAACAGTAGCAAGACAGCAGTTAGTACTGAGAGCGACGTGTTTGAGGCCTGCCAGATTCTGCAGCCCAAGGACCTGTCCACCGTGCCCATACTTGAACTGGCACCGTGCTAGCAGTCGTAGCTTGAGCTTTTGGAGCTTTGGCATGGCTCCTGGCTCAAATTCCAACCCCGTCACAAGCCAACAGCGGAAATAAAATTTGACCAAAGACCGAAATCCTTGGCTGTTGATTGCATGCCTTGAATGGAGGGTGCCTGAATCTCCCTCTCTGTAAGGAACATCTGTTAAGCAAACGGTAAGAGAGAGGAGCATGGGTAAACTTGCTAGGATATTTATCCCTTCCTTGCTTACTTCACCACAAAGTCCAATGCGAAGCCGGGTCAACTTGACTAGTGAGCTGATTTGATGGGGCACGATCCTTAACTTATCAGTGTCACCAAAGCAAAGCCTCCGAAGTGGAGGTGGAGTACGGACACATGAAACCATGAATGGAAGTGTGGCATCAGGAATATTCCCCACCAACAGTTCTCGAAGGCTCATGAACAGCTTGGACAGTGACGAGATACATGCTTTCTTGTGGCCTTCCACGTCATGTACTTTAGGACTATTATACTTACTTGGATTTCGCTGGGATTCGCGGACGGTCCGGCCATGACCCGGACAGTCCGAGGGGTTCGGACAGTCCGCATGTGATTGGCGGACGGTCCGATACAGGTAGTTTGTGTGTCTGGGTTTTGGCTCAGTCTTTTCACGGACAGTCTGCCTCTTAGTCGAACAGTCCGCCAGGTCCTTGGACAGTCCGCGATCTTTTTGCGGACAGTACATCGAGGCCCAGGCAGACAATTGTTGTCGGTGTTTCTTAAGTTGTGGTTCCGCTTTGTATTTCGTTGTAGTTTGTTCCTAAGGTTGGTAGGTCTGTTGTGACTACGCTACCTTCACAGGTTTGTGAGGAATCATTGGGTAGTGAGTTTGGGACATAGACCGACTTTTGTGAAGAAATTTTTATCGGCTCCCAGTCACTCCCCCTCTCTGATTGCCGTATCGATCCTTGAGAACACTAGTAGGTTAGATTTGTGCATGGTTGCGTCGACACTAGTATGTTTGCGAATGGAGCTTGGATGATTAAATACATAAAAATATACATATAGTAGCCACGGGATGGCCCGACATCACCAAATAAATCTAGTCATCTAGCAGCAGGTAGAGGGATTGTAAAAAAAAACAGGCAAATTAACTGAAGTAGAGCACGGAATGCAACCCATTGTCGAGGAGATCAACTGATACATGCATGTTCAGGATATGCAAGATTTTAATAATTACTATAGTGTCTGCATTTGGACAGAATAGACGACGGTGCAGCGTATGGTCCGTCCAGCATTCCACGCGCCACGAATCTGTACGTAGCTTCAGTGAGATGAAGGCCATCCCATGATATGTGCTTGGACGGGTCAGGGCACAGAATCGACGTGGGGTTGCAAGAGAAGAGCGTGCCAGAGTTGTGGGGCCCGCCGTCGCCGCAGCACGCGGTCAGAGCAACGTCCTTCCTGAACCCTGCGATATTAGGTACGTAGTTCATCATCACTCTCTAGAGATAAGATAGTTGCTAGTTGTCATGATACGAATAATGAAACAATAAACCTAATTAATCGCCGTGCTCGACGATCGATTATCCTACCGTGTTTCTTGGGGTTACGGGTGATCTCAAGGACGGCGCCGTAGTAGTCGCCGTAGATGAGGTTGACTGTCGGATGGCGGCGGCGGACGCGCTCCAGCATGAGCTTGAGCGCGCGGTTTTGCTCCTCGGCGAAGTCGTTGAGCCACCTGAGGCACCCGAAGGCGTCGTAGTCGCCGGAGTTGTTGCTCGGGAACATGGAGAGGAACCTCGGGATGCAGCCTACGGGGAAGTTCCCGGGGACGACGATCGTCTTGGCTCCAAGGCCGATCAACACCTCAAGAATATTAAAATACATATATGATGAGCTTTATTTTCTAGGGTTCATCGATCTGAAGGGCACCAGATTAAAATTATATAGGTTATTACCATGGTGGCGTTTTCGATCTTTGCTGTAACTTTTGGGACCAGAGGCTTGATCTCGGCGGTGAAGGACCGGTTCTGGAAGAAAGGGTGGTTGTAGTCGTTGCCCCCAACCTCCCCAAGCAGGAACAGAGAGCTTGACATTATCTCCCTGCGCTCTGCAGCAGAGATTACATATATGCATGTCGTCAGGCTCTACAGATCGAGCTTTATTTTTGCCTAATTGCCAGTGCATGTCATCAGTCGATTACAAGTAGTACCTTTTTCCGTTGGGCCGAGCATGTGGAGCACGCTCTTGAACCACTCCAGCTGCACGTCCAGCGAGAAAGGCGGGATGATGCTCAGGTCCAGCCCCATGTCCTTGAAGAACTGCTGGCTCAGCGCCGTCGCGCCGGCCACCGCGAAGTTCACCCCCTGCCGGAAGTCCTCCGCCGTCTTCCCGGCCAGGAACGGTGTCAAGAACGGCAGCTTCAACGCCTCCGCTGCAATCACAATTACGCATATATCAACACGATGTATTATATCAACATATACATGTGCAGTGCAGGATCGGAGCGTTGAACCAACTGCTAGTCCGTGCTAGTGTTAGTTACCAATGAAGTCAACGATGAGCCTGCCGTCGCAGAAGCGGCCGTTGGGGTGGTGGAAGAAGGTCTCGCCGTAGGGGAACGAGAGGGCGGGGACGTTGGGGGAGACCTTGGCGAGGTTGCCGGCGTCGGTGATGGAGTCACCAAGGCTGAACAGACGCTTATAGCAGCATGGAGGTTCACCGGCCGACACGCCGGCGTACGCGCAGACGGCGAGGAGGAAGAAGAACGGAAGGACAAGCTTCGTTACGGAAGAAGAAGACGCCATATCGTCGATGCCTGCTGACTTAGCTTGTTAAGCTTGTTATATAGACAAGACCATGCACCGCATATAGCTGATAGCTTGGCGATCTACTTGCGTGTGCGATGATGATGGACTCGTAAAATAATGTCATTTGTCGATCGGCTCTAGCTAGTTGACCAGTTTTTATTCAGCAACCATCAATCTGTTGGCGAACTATGATTGATTGGGACTTCATTTAAATTTTAGGTCAACTGTGTTCTGTGTATCGTGCACGCGTCTTTAAACGCACAGCGATTTGACATTGACAACATGTCCTTTTTTTATGGGTTCATTCATTTGAAAACGTACTAGTAACAGATGCAGGACTTCGATCTGTTTAGTTCCATCGGTTAGCCACCACGTATATCCCTTTCCTGATTAACAGAAAAAAAGGCATTCGGAATGTTATCAGCCGCACATATGGCATCTTAATTCTGAACGCGCTAGGAAAGTAGTAACTAGCTGCTATAATTTAACTATATCCATATCATGGCGAACAAGCCACCGATTTGACTTGATCATTTCAACATCATCATGATTCGATCGTGAGCCACTCTGATGTCACAGAATTCGGGCTTGTACATACTTTATTTTAAGCATGTGCCATATACAGTAATATCTCGCTGACGATCTAAAATAGAGCATCGGCAGGCTTTTTAATTTGATTGCTCGAGTAAGGGTGTCGTCAAGGGCCACAGTTCCACCTCGAAATTGATCTCATTCTGAAGGAAACACAGAATGACAACGTATCGTGAATTCAAACTTAATTTTACCATGTGTTTTGTGAAATGACTTAAATTTTGACCATTGCACTTATACTGGGAGCTAATTTAATTTATTAAAATACTATTTTGAGACCATAGATTTAGGTGATTTTTACTTGATTTTTAAAAACTATCTAACGTGTAATAAACAACATTGCTAAAATCTCAGATATGGTTTTTTCAGTAATTTTTTATTTGAAATCTTGAATTGGCATGATACTATACCCAAGCAAAATTGATCCCTATTGCTTTATTTCATTTGCTTAAAAGGTTTCAACATTTTTTGAAACCATCTTATGAACAATTTCGGTGAAAACTCCAATGTAGCTTTCTATGAATAATGTTCACTTTAAACCAACTCCTGCAACCAACTCATTCCATTTGCATAATTTATCCCATACCAGTGTCGTGTGAAAAGAGTCACTTAGATGTATAGAACTAAAGGTGTATCACGCAGTTGCATGTGGCTTCCTTGCAGTGTTGTATAATGAAGGCTACTGATCTTTTAAGATAAAGTTAATTAGCCACTTATCTTCCCAAAAAATTATTTGAGCCTCATTATGTAAAAATTCAAACTACCTAGACTTAACAATTGATCTTTAACAGTCATAAGGCTTGACTAGAAACGTGAACTGCCTGGCTTCCAATATACCTCCCCAATTGCTTTATTTCTCAAGTACTTCTTCCTAAGAAGCTGTTGGCAGGCCCTGTCGACGATTTATGTCGAGCATGTTTGCCTGGGGGTACCCCAGATAGTAGATTCGTGGGTCTCGCCGATTTGTAGGAACGACAGTGCACGAACAACACAAAGATTAAGACAGGATCGGGCCACGAGTGCCGAGTAGCGTAATACCCTACGTCATGTGTGTTTGATTGTATTGCACGTGAGGTTGTATGTTTTGAGGGGGTCCCTGCTCCTCCTTATATATACGGGGAGCAGAGTTACAAGTCGGTTACATGATCCTAGTCGTATACAACAAGGAGTACTACAATAGGGTACTTTGGGGAGTCTCCTACCAGTACACGACTAGTCTTTCCAATCAACTACGCCATCTTGCACCATAGCCGACTTGTTTAATCCCTTGGATGAGTAGCCTTAGGGATCCTGGTCCCACAAGCCCCCGAGCATCTTGCGCCTTTGCTTCAAGTCTTGAATCCGTTTCAACATCTTCAAGGCCTACCTTCATGATGATTCGAGTAGTTGGAGCTAAGCCCAAGACGCTCAAGTCTTCTCTAACGAGTAGTTTCATTGGAGTGCATCTTTTAGATGCACCCAATGGATGTAGCCCCCGAGCCAGTCTTCAGTCTCTGATTGGAGTAGTTTAATGGTGTGCACCGAATAGGTGCACCCATCGGGTATAGCCCCCGAGCTTCGAGTAGTTTGGTTATAACTAGTTGAAGGTCTTCACGTAGCTTTAACCATAAATTTTGGAAAATCAAAACCTGGATTATCCGCTAGTAGCCGCTGAGCTTTAAAGCAAATATCTTTTGGTTAAAGATCAAGGAATTCTTCGAAAAAATCTTCCTTAAGCTTGAATCTCCAAATATACCACCATCGACCGTTAGTTAGGAAGGTTATCCCTAAAATATCGGCTATAATGGCGGAATGCGATGCGCCGCTACACTGTAGCATACAGTTTCCCTAACCACGGGTTATAAAGTTAGAATGATAATCTTCATCTCATTCCTCCTCCATATGTGCGCCGCCGGCATCTGTTTTCTTGCGTCTGAGCTTGAGCCCCGAGCATTCTCTAGCAAACTCTGATCTTTAGCCCTCGAGCCTTCGAGCGCAGCCTCCACGCCTTCGAGCACAGCCACTGAGCCTTAGGCTCGTCGTTAGTTGATGCGAGAGAAATCCAAGGTCGTGACCCGCTCATCAATGATGGGACAGAAGAAGGGCGCGGTGAAGAAGAATGATGAGGGCGATGCCTCAATCTCGGCCACCAAGATGGTCGTAGAAGAAGGAAGCCTCCGCCGTAGATCCAAGCATCAAGCCCGTCTTCACAGATCTGCCATTGTCGGCTAATGCATGGAAGAAATGCACGGCTGCTACCGACGATCTCAAAAATTTGGTGGACCAAGGTTTGCTCCTTCCTCAAGCCACTTTAGAGTGGAAATCCTGCTGGAAACAACCATTCCCCATAGAGAATAACTTGGAGATCCCCCTTTTCTATCTTTTTAAAAGAATTTCTTGCTTTTTACAAGCTGCACAACTCTACCATCTCAACCCGATTGGTAATTTATACCTCTCTGTGTTTGTCCATGCATGTGAGGCATTTTTGGGCATCAAGCCTAGCCTTGCTTTATTTCGGGCCTTGTACCACATTATGCCACAACCTAATCACCAGCGCACAGAAGTAGTCTGCCGAGCTGGAATTCAGTTCCGTTAGAATATGCGAGCGAAGTGGTTTGAGATGCCCATCATGGACTCGTGCGGCGACTGGAAGGCCAAGTGGTTTACTATTGGTATGTGGATGGGATCCGCTGCTTTCATTGATGAAGACATGTTTTTACTAACATACTAATCTTGTTCGTATGTAATTTTAATACAATAGGAAATCATTCTCTTAGTTGTCCATAAAAGGATGGGTGGTACCCATGAGATCTTTCTAACTGGAATGTGCGTCCAACCGTCGAAGAAGCAAAGGATGTACCTGCCTTGTTAAAGCGAGTACATTCATTGAAGCAAAGAGGTCTCACTAGAGTTGGAATCGCCTTCAGCTTTTTAAAGCGGAGGGTGCAACCACTCCAGGAACGATGCCATCTTGGCTACGACTATGAGGGAAGCTTGGATCCCTTGTGCATGGCTCTCAAAGAACTCTCTGATGAGATGGTGCTCATCCGACTAAATCGCTTGTTCATCGAAGTCTAAGAGAAGCCAATCATCGTGGGAGACTACTCCTAAGATAAGCCTCCAAGCGCGGTAAGTAGTCGTATGAATTGTGTAATAAACAACTCTGAAATGATGATGCTAATCCTAGTTGTTTGTAACAACATAGGCTGACCAAGTTGACGAGCTGCTGACTGAAGAAGAATGGAAGGATCTCTCCAAGTCTTCTTCAGAGAGAACTCTGAGCGCTGAAGACAAGCTTGATGCAGCTGCTGGAATGGAAGAAGAAGTTGTTACTAATTCAGATACAGACACAACAGCTACCAACACGCAGCAAACATGTGTCCAAGGTAAGTCTGTATGCCCAACTCAACTTGTCAATTGATGAATGTCATGTCATATAAGTAACAAATCGTATGGTGATATTTAAACCAGAGTGTCGAAGGGAGGCCTCAAAGATTCTTGCAAGTGCCAAGAGGAACCACTCTGCTAGAAATCAATCAGAACCACTCTCGGATGATGCCATGACTGATGTGGATGCTTCGAAGCAAATCAAGCTTTCCTGGTGCATCACTGTACCATAGAGCTTGTCCACACCCAGTGCGATGATGACTGCTACTACTGAAAGCACTACTAGTTCCACGCGAAGCAAACCTATATTAAAGAAGTTCAGCTTCCAGCCTTTGTCTGCGCCCGCACCTCCAAAAGAGTAAGTGGAGAAATCACCCGTGTCTTGTTGTACTTATTTTGTTGTCAAGTAGTCGAATTGTAATCCCGTACTTGTTCTTGGTCAGATCACCAACCCAAACCTTTATAAAGGCAAGGCAAAGTGATGGGGCAAAGAAACAGCCAAATGTACCAGAGGAGGGTTCCGAACACGTCTAACCGGGGATACCGCAGGGAGTAGTTTTGTGTGGGTCTCGCCGAGTTCTAGGAACGAAAGTACACGAACAACAAAATTTAGACAGGTTCAGGCCGCGGATAGCGTAATACCCTACGTCCTGTGTGCTTGAATGTATTGCACGTGTGGTTGTCTGATGATTTGAGGGGGTCCCTGCCCCGCCTTATATAGTCCGGGAGGCAGGGTTACAAGCCGGTTTGTACAGTCCTAGTCGTATACAACATGGATAACTACAACAGAGTACTTTGGGGAGTTTCCTATTAGTACACGACTAGTTATTCCAATCTACTACGTCATCTTGCACCATAGCCGACTGGTTTGGAGTAGTCGGATCAGACTCTCTATGCCGAGTAGTTTAATCCTCTGGATAAGTGGCCCTAGGGATCTTGGTCCCACAAGCCCCCGAGCATCTTGCGCCTTTGCTTCAAGTCTTGAGTAATTGGAGCTAAGCTCAAGACGCTCAAGTTTCTTTTGATGAGTAGTTCCATTGGAGTGCATCTATTGATGCACCCAATGGATGTAGCCCCCGAGCCTCCGAGTACTCGTGAAGTAGTCGGAGGTTCAAAAGCAATCTTCTGTCTTAATCTTGAGTAGTTCAATGGCGTGCACCAAATAGGTGCACCCATTGGGTGTAGCCCCCAAGCTTCGAGTAGTTTGCCTAAAGAAACCAGTCGAATGTCCTCGAGTAGTCGTTCCATAAATATCGGAAAATCAAATCCCAGAATATCCGGTAACAGCCCCCGAGCTTTAAAGCAAAAAATCTTTTTGATTTAAAGGTCAAAGTAAATCTTTCTTGATCCGTTGTAATCTTGAATGTCCGAAATTCTTGCCGCCGTCTGTTAAGGAAAGTTATCCCGAAAAAATAGGCGGGAATGTAGAATGCCATGCACCGCCGCACTGTAGTGTACCCAGTAACCCTAACGAAGGGTTATATAGATCTGGCCAACAAACTCGAATCACGCACTGAGCTTTTTCATAGCCGCCACCCGCAGAGCGCACTGCGACCTTGAATCCTTTGTCAACTAAAAACCCGCAGCCCCCAAGCCTGAGATTTGGTTGAGGTAGCCCCCGAGCTTCGGAGTCAGTGAATGCGAGAGAAGTCCAAGGTCATAATCTACTCCAATATGTCTGGATCGAAGCGAAGTGCTGTCTCGAAGAGGGGCGAGAAGAAGAAGTCATTGGTTCTAGAGTCATCAGCGAAGCCTGCCTTCGCAGATCCGCCATCGCCAGCTGTTTCTTGGAAGAAGTGTACAGCGAACACCGACGACCTCACTGAACTGGTGGAAGAAGGTTTGCTTTTAGATTTCGTCGCTCTTGAGTGGAAGTCTTGCTACAAACAACCTTTTCCTACTGAAAACAATCAAGAAATTCCTTTGTTTATCTCTTTTTGTGAGCGAGGGGTTGGATTACCCATCTCTTCTTTCTTCAAAGAACTCCTTGCATTCTATTGCTTGCAACTGCATCATCTCAACCGAATGGGGTGCTCAACATTTCTGTCTTTGTCCATGCTTGTGAAGCGTTTTTGGGTATCAAACCCAATCTTGCCTTGTTCCGCACCCTGTACCACATAAAACCACAGCCTAACAATATTCGAACAGACAAGGAGCTCATTTCCACTTTCATTCTAGTGATCTGTGCGGGGATTCAATTTCGCCAGAACATGAAGGCCAAGTGGTTTGAGATGTCCATCATGGATTCATGTGGTGATTGGAAAAACAAATGGTTTACCATTGGTAAGTATACTCAAATATCTTGTTTATTCAAATAACTAGACCCTTATATCATGCTAACCACATGTTTGTATATTGGGATACAGCAGGAAACCACTCATTGAGCTGTCCACCAAAAGATGGGTGGTTTCCCCAAGACCAGTGGAACTGGAACTCGTGCCCAACTGCTGAAGAAGCCAGGGATGTACTCGCTCTGCTGAAGCGGGTACAAGACTTGAAAGAGCAAGGACTCACTGGCGTGGGGATCGCGTTCAGCTTCATGAAGCGAAGGATTCAACCACTCCAGGAGCGTGTCCATTTGGGCTATGAGTATGAAGGCGACTCGGATCAGACACGTACTGCGCCTGAAGCCATCTCTCATGAAGCAGTGTTGGGTCGACTGAGCCAGATGTTTACTGATGTAAACGAGAAGCCAATCATCATCGACGAGTTGTCAAAGGATAACCCTCCAGCAGTAGTAAGTACTCCCATCTTTGAATATTTTGATAACCAAGATCGTATGATAAGTAATAATATGAATTGTCTTGTTGTGGATAGGCAAGAGCCTCGGAGCCCAAAGAACTCTTAACCCAGGGTGAATGGGAAGAGCTGGCCCAAAGTTCCTCAGAGAGGACGATTACTGACATTGACCAAGAGGCAACTGATGAAGATGAAATCATCGAGGATGGACTCCGAGACTAGTGCACCGCCCCAAGTACTAACTGCAAGTAAGTGTCTTGATCACTCACAAGCAGTTGAATTTGAATGTAGAAATCAGCAATCATGCTTTACTGTATGTAGCAGCGCCAGATGTGCCAGCAGCGGCCAGGAAGAAAAGATCCAGCAGAAGCCAGTCCAGGGGAGATGATACCGTACCGTGTGAAGACCCGAGCAAACGCATCAAGTTATCTCACAAGATTACTGCAGTGCAAGGTTCATCCTCCTCGAGTGCTTTGGCAAGCACAGCATCTGGGAGTACAACAAGCTCGAAGCGGACCAAGCCCGTCTTCAAGCTGCAATTTCAGCCGTTGAAAGCTCCAGAACCACCCAAAGAGTAAGTGAAACTACTCAATATAATGCTGATATGCCTGAAAATCTTGATTCTGATGTAAAGGTTATTATTTGATAGGGTACCAGAACAGCCCGTGGAGAAAGTAGTGCTACGAATTGAAGGCGGGCAGCAAGCTGACAAGGTTGAAGAGTCTGCTGCGCGTCAAATTGTACAAGCTGAAATGCCAGAACAAGGTGATGCCACTAAAGCATCAAAGGAAGTTGTAGTCCTCGAGCAACAGATTACTCCTGATGTAGTTATTGAAGATACTGTTGGCGGTCGTTACAACCCAATTTCGACCACCAATACTCGGAAATAAATGAGGCTTTATGCAACATTCCATGTACTTAGGTTTTAGTTCTAATAAAGTTCCACGAGTTTTGGTGAGTGTCATGTTTGCAGGTACAACTACGACAAATACGTGCTATAGGAGTCGGAATTGACCGATTCGGCCGAACGACACGATTCGGCCGGTTACCCCCCCCCATAGCCATACGAGTCACCGAGAGCCATCCACGTCAACGATGACCAAGCGACCACAACTTACGACACGTGGACAACCGCCAACTCATCCCAGAGCACCGACACGTCATCCTGGGCCAAAACAACACGAAGCCAAGCACCAAGAAGCAGCCCAGGAGGTCCACAAGCAAGAGTCGGTGCTGGGGAGGCCGGCCACGGGCCAGGCCCAGTTCGGCCGAACTCCCCAGTTCGGCCGAACCGACCCCAGCACCTGAAACTGACCCCAGGAGAGCATCCAGGCCATCCAACACTCAAGGCGGTGGATCTGATGGTTCAGCTGAACCAGGTCAGTTCGGCCGAACTGATCTGTTCGCCCGAATCCGCTGGATTCATTCCAGTCGTCTTGAACTTATGAGGCAACATGCAACCTTCTCCACATCCCCAAGGCACCTCTCCATTATAAATAGGACCCCTCTCATCACTTGTAAGACACACCACTTGGGAGCAAGTCTCCATTCCACTCTTTCAAGATGTAGAGTTAGGCTAGTCCTGTTGGGAGTTAGAGTTAGGGTCGAGCTTCGCTCGGAGTTCCGGAGAGTCGTCTTCTGGAGTTCTGGTAAAGCTCTTGCATCTTTTCCTTTTCTTTATGTACGACTCTGATTATTCTCAATATATTTCCTTCTGCATTTACTTGAGTTATTTGTTCTGCATTTATTTCGGAGTAAGTGTAGAATGTCTAGCCTGGGTTATAAGCTGTTGTAGTCTGGGTCTATAAGTTCTCTCTTAGTTCTTTGTCTCAGTTGGTTCCTCGTTTCTGCTCAATGCTTCCGGTGAATTGTCACCGGGTTATTGACAGGAGTGCTTGCTCTTTGTTGGCGGTCGTTACAGCTTTGCCTAGCGTAGGTGTGGTACCTAGTCTAGATGGTAACCTTGGTTTATTCCCGTCGCAACGGAGGTGGTAGCCGTGAGGTGGTGACAGCCCTTTCGGTCTTCGTAGCCCATCACGTACTCATGGTTGTACTGTTTTCCTGGGTGGAAAACCTGACCAAATCGGCCGAACGACTCCGTTCGGCCGGTTACCCCCCTTAGCCAAGCAGACCACCGGGAGTCGTCCACGTCAACAATGACCAAGCGAACACATCACATGACACGTGGGCGACCGACAACTCATCCCGGAGCACCAACACGTCATCCTGGGCCAAATCAACGCGAAGCCAACCACCAGGAGGCAGCCTAGAAGGCCCACAGAGCAGAGGCGGTGCTGGGGAGGCCGACCACGGGCCAGGCCCAGTTCGGCCGAACTGGGGCCTTCGGCCGAACCGCCCCCAGCACGTAACCGCCTCCAGGGAGCTACCCACAGCCGTTGGATGCAAAGGCGGTGGGATGGTCGGTTCGGCCAAACCGACCTGTTCGGCCGAACCGACCCTAGCGGCCGAAATCCCAGGGGGTACCCGCCCTGGTCCCTTGGCGGTCACTCCAACCTCAACCGACCCTTGGAGCTATAAATAGGACCCCATACCCCCTCTTGTAACACACACCAAGCCAAGGAGCTCATTTCCACTTTCATTCTAGTAGAGTTAGGATAGTTTAGTTGGGAGTTAGAGTTGAATCGAGCTGTGCCTCGGAGGTTCCGGAGTCGTCTTCAGAAGCTCTGGTAATAGCTCTTGTATCTTTTACTTTTCCTTTTGTAAGACATTGAGTATCAATATAGTTATCTTTATCACTTTGCCTTTGTCATTTATATCTTGCTTCTACTTTATCCTAGTTGCAAATATATCTTGTTTAGACTATAGTCAGTTATAGTTCTAGTGCTTGTAGTCTTGTTTAAGTCTTTGTCTTGGCTGGTTCTTCGATCTTGCTTGATACTAGAGGTGAATTGTCAATCTTGCTCTTTCTAGCAGAGATGACGGTAGAACC
>OAMR01000076.1:41744-68314 GCA_900205405.1 Echinochloa crus-galli | reverse complement strand
CCAAGCTCTGATACTTTTGTTAGCAAATAATGCGGAAAACAAGATCGAACATGAGACACGATTTAACGTGGAAAACCCATTGCGGGAAAAAACCACGGAAGACAATCACTATTGAGGAGAGTTTACAAGTAGGGATGATACATGGCATATGTGTTTTGCTTTGTCTTGTCTTGTCTTACCCTACCGTCTACATAGGCTTACATATATAAAGGCGTCTCACACACCCGTACTTGGTTGCGTTACCAAGGTGGGACTAAATTGTGCACTTTCTGAGAGAAACCACAGCGCGACGGGCCTCCACTTCGCTCCGGCCCAAGCCTGGCCTATATCGTGGATGTGAATTTGGAACATATCCAACACCACCTTCCACTTTCAGCAATCCATCGAAATACATGATACAATGTTCCGGGTGAGTAGTTGCCCTAGAGTACTGGAGCTCCATCCACTCGACCGTGAAGTCTGCAAGGGCCTGAGACTTGATAGCTGTCTGGGGAGCAAAGTCGAGGTTGTATGCAGGTATCTCCACCTTCCACTTACATACATGTCCAGTCGCATCGGGGTTGTTGAAGATTTCGCCTAGGGGTTACTTAGTCACCACAGTTATGTGGAAGGCCTGAAAACAATGCCTTAGCTTCCTCGAGGTAATGAAGACTGCGTAGAGTAGCTTCTGGACTCGTGTGTAGCGAATCTTGGAGTTAGAGAGTACTTCGCTAATGTAGTATACCGGCCACTGTACTGGAAATACATGGCCTTCTTCTTCACGCTCAATCACAATGACCGTGCTAACCACGTGTGTCGTGGCCGCAATGTACAGGTAGAGGTGATCACCTTTGATTGGAGCAACGAGTATTGGGGGAGTAGATAAGTAGGCCTTGAGTTGTTCAAAGGCTTGACTTGCTTCTTCTGTCCAATCGAACTTATCTTGCTTCTTGAGTAGCTTGAAGAAAGAGAGCTCCTTCTCTCCAAGTCTTGAGATGAATCTGTTGAGGGCTGCTAAACAACCTGTGAGCTTTTGTATATCCTTGTCGCTCTTAGGGGCTTCCATGTTAAGGATAGCCAAAACCTTGGTGGGATTAGCCTCGATGCCTCTGTGACTGATAATGAACCCGAGTAGTTTTCCTGATGGTACGCAAAAGACACACGTAGTCGGGTTTAACTTCCAGCGGAACGTTCTGAGGTTATCGAACGTTTATTGTAGGTCAGCAATGAGGTTTTCTGGTTTTCCTGTCTTTACAATCACGTCATAAACACATGCCTCTACATTGATGCCAAGCTGGGATGAAAGGCACTTTTGTATGGCTCGTTGGTATGTGGCTCCAGCGTTCTTCAACCCGAACGACATTGTCGTGTAGCAATAAGCGTCGAAGAGTGTGATGAATGAAGTCTTGATTTGGTCCTCCTTCTTTAGGGCTATCTGGTGATATCCCGAGTAGCAATCGAGGAAATAGAGTAGTGTGCATCCGGCCATGGAGTCTATGACGTGATCAATGCACGGGAGGCCCATAGGGTCTGGAGGGCAATGTTTGTTGAGATCTGTGTAATCAACGCATATCCGCCACTCGTTGTTGTTTTTCTTCCTGACTAGGACTGGATTGGCCAACCACTCTGGATGAAAGACTTCTTTGATGAAGCCAGCCACGAGTAGTTTGGCGATCTCTGCCTTGATCATGTCGCATCTATCTTAAGCGAAACGGTGTAAACGTTGCCTTTTAGGCTTCGCGTTCTTGTCAACATCTAGTTTGTGCTCTGCAATCTCCCTAGGAACACTAGGCATATCAAATGGTTTCCAAGCAAATATATCTTTACTATCACGAAGGAACTTGATGAGCGTGTCTTCCTATTTACAATTGAAATCTGCCCATATAAGGACAGTTTTGGACGAGTCGCCCATCTCAAGGTCTACAGTCTTAAACTTTACTTATTCATAGGGCTTGAAGCTTCTGTTTCTGGACTTCTTGCTGGGAACCTCCAGGTCTTCTTCCTTTGACTTATTGGCCAAAGCAAGTACGTCCAGCATCTGGATAGGGACTTGCGAGGTGGCAGCGAACTCCATGGCTTCCACGTCACATTCATAGGCAATCTTCAGGTCTCCTTTTAGGAAGAGGACTCCTTTAGGAGCAGACATCTTGAGAATGAGGTACACATAGTGCGGGATCACCATGTACTTGGCGAGGGCTGGACGCCCAAGGATCGCATGTACGAGGTCTCAAAATCTGCCACTTCAAACTTGATGTACTCGGTCCTGAAGTTGGCTTCTGTCCCGAAAGTTACTGTGAGTGTGACTTGTCCCAGAGGTATTGCGGCATTGCCAGGCACGATGCCGTAGAACGTGGAATCCGTTGGCTTTAGGAACTTGGTGATATCAAGTCCCATCTTTTTGGAAGTCTTTGCGAAGATGACGTTGAGCTCACTGCCGCTGTCGATGAGTACCTTGGTCAGTCTGGCTTGCGCCACGACTGGATCCAGGACTAGCGGGTATCTACCCGGGTTGGCGAAGTGGGTCCATTGATATTCCCTGGAGAAGGTGATGGGGACCAACCACTTGAGGTACGTCGAAGTGGGCTGGTTGTATCGCCATGATCTCGGGGAGTGATAGCTTCTTTGCCTGCTTCAACTAGTTTAGGGACTCACTGCTGAATAGGACTGCAACAACGTTATCGACTTGGGGGTAGCCATTGCTGAGATCTTTGATATTCTTGTCGTCCTTTTTGTTTTCTGGCTTATCTCCATTGGATGGGCCATGTTTATCAAATTCTTGTTTAAGGTGAAAACATTGGGCCATCTTGTGTCTGTCGTCCGGATGGTACCGGCAAGGGCCATTAATGACCTTGTCAATGGAGACCGTGTTCTTCTTCTGAGCAGGGCGCTCAACTGCCGCAGCGGTATTGTCTGGCTTGCGCTTTTTGTAATCATGGTTGAAGTTGCGGTTGTTATTGTTGCGGCGATCATCGTTATCCATGTTGTTGCTGCTGCTGTTGTTGTTGTTGTCACGTCGCCTGTCAAAGCGTTCGCACTCTCGGTCATCTAGATCGGCCCGTTCAGCTGCCATGCTCCTTAACTCGGAGATGGTTTCTGGGCGTCTCCAACCGAACTCGCGGTGTAACTCTCTAGTATGTAGAGACTGTTGTGGAAGCAGTCAATGACTTCACGATCGGATATGTCTATGATAGTGGCGTGGAGGAAGATCGCGGTCACGATCGCTGTCGCGAGGGCGATGGTTGTCGCATGGTGGACGATCTTGGTCGCGGTCGCGTCCGTGTGGGCGGCGATCATCGTTGTCCCATGGCGGATCGTCGTTGCAGGGGCGATCTTCATCACGGGATCTTCTGTAGCGATGATCGAATTCGTCACACTGGCATAGCTCTTCCTCGATGTGGGTTCTCTGTTCGATTGGATTATAGTACGAGTGTCACAGTTGGCGTTGATGTTGGTGCGAAGATCGCCGTCACGAGGGCGGTTGGCCCCATCGCGTGGCCTTGTGTCGTCTTGTTGTTCAGTGTTAGCTGCTTGCTCGTTAACTTGTCTTGCAGCTGCTCCGCCCGATGGCTCTCGTGGAGCACGGCTCGGGTGAGCGGATTCTGTTGGTTCGGGTGTCTGGCGCCTGCCTTCAGGGCGTCTACTGCTTGAGGTGTGGCGACTTGATGCAGGGCCAGTGTTGATGTTGTTGCGAGCTGTCTCTAGGAGGGTGAGGACTTGCCTGATTTGTGAAGTATTGGGCATAGCCCTGATGATCTCTGTCGCTACAGAGATGTTTGCTGGAATATACCGGAGCACTGGTTGATCTCCCCAATACAAAACACTGTAGTATTTAGTCAAACAAAAAACTCCTCTATTGCACTTGAAATCCTCCACCTCGAACTCAATTCAAAGCAAAACCTTCACATTCAATTAACCAACTCCATAGGAGTAAAAGGTACCACTAGGCTGACATGAACGATATTGTCAGAACATCAAATAAATTAACTCAAAGTGATCAAATAGTAATCCCAATATCTCCTCAAAATCTCAATATCTCAGTCTCAGCAGCAGAAATCATATATCATAGAACTGGTGCTTGAATTGCTTCTGGTCGCCCAAGAGACCCAAATAAATGTTGTAAAATAATGCGGAAAACAAGATCGAACATGAGACACGATTTAACGTGGAAAACCCATTGCGGGAAAAAACCACGGAAGACAATCACTATTGAGGAGAGTTTACAAGTAGGGATGATACATGGCTTATGTGTTCATAGACTTACATATATAAAGGCGTCTCACGCACCCGTACTTGGTTGCGTTACCAAGGTGGGACTAAATTGTGCACTTTCTGAGAGAAACCACAGCGCGACGGGCCTCCACTTCGCTCCGGCCCAAGCCTGGCCTATATCGTGGATGTGAATTTGGAACATATCCAACACCACCTTCCACTTTCAGCAATCCATCGAAATACATGATCCAATGTTCCAGGTGAGTAGTTGCCCTAGAGTACTGGAGCTCCATCCACTTGACCGTGAAGTCTGCAAGGGCCTGAGACTTGATAGTCTCCAAGTCTTGAGATGAATCTGTTGAGGGCTGCTAAACAACCTGTGAGCTTTTGTATATCCTTGTCGCTCTTAGGGGCTTCCATGTTAAGGATAGCCAAAACCTTGGTGGGATTAGCCTCGATGCCTCTGTGACTGATAATGAACTCGAGTAGTTTTCCTGATGGTACGCCAAAGACACACTTAGTTGCGGTTGTTATTGTTGCGGCGATCATCGTTATCCTTGTTGTTGCTGTTGCTGTTGTTGTTGTTGTCACGTCGCCTGTCAAAGCGTTCGCACTCTCGGTCATCTAGATCGGCCCATTCAGCTGCCATGCTCCTTAACTCGGAGATGGTTTCTAGGCGTCTCCAACCGAACTCGCGATGTAACTCTCTAGTATGTAGAGACGTCATCTATGGTTGTTATTGTTGTGGAAGCAGTCAATGACTTCACGATAGGATATGTCTATGATAGTGGCGTGGAGGAAGATCGCGGTCACGATCGCTGTCGCGAGGGCGATGGTTGTCGCATGGTGGACGATCTTGGTCGCGGTCGCGTCCGCGTGGGCGGCGATCATCGTTGTCCCATGGCGGATCGTCGTTGCAGGGGTGATCTTCATCACGGGATCTTCTGTAGCGATGATCGAATTCGTCACGCTGGCATAGCTCTGCCTCGATGTGGGTTCTTTGTTCGATTGGATTATAGTACGAGTGTCACAGTTGGCGTTGATGTTGGTGCGAAGATCGCCGTCACGAGGGCGGTTGGCCCCATCGCGTGGCCTTGTGTCGTCTTGTTGTTCAGTGTTAGCTGCTTGCTCGTTAACTTGTCTTGCAGCTGCTCCGCCCAATGGCTCTCATGGAGCACGGCTCGGGTGAGCGGATTCTGTTGGTTCAGGTGTCTGGCGCCTGCCTTCAGGGCGTCTAGTGCTTGAGGTGTGGCGACTTGATGCAGGGCCAGTGTTGATGTTGTTGCGAGCTGTCTCTAGGAGGGTGAGGACTTGCCTGATTTGTGAAGTATTGGGCATAGCCCTGATGATCTCTGTCGCTACAGAGATGTTTGCTGGAATATACCAGAGCATTGGTTGATCTCCTACCATTGTGAAATCTCGTGTGAGGTTTCGAGTGGCGCTGGCGCGCATTTCTTCGTTGAGACACTGTTGCTTGCGCTTGGCGTTCTTGGCTTGTCTCGAGGTCTTCTGTACCTCCGTTTCTCCATTGGCGGTGGGTTCTTCATTAGAGATGCCGACGATGAACTCACGGTCATACTGAGTGCCTTGGTCCTCTGAGCCGGCCATGAAGACTTGTCTACCGGGGTCAGAGGGTCTTGGGAGTAGTATGGTCAGGGCGTTGGACAAGTTGTCGCCCGTGCTATCAGTTGAGGTAGTGATGTAAGCAGTCTTGCCGTCTTGGTAGGGTAGTTCCTCCAGGATCAGCGCGGCAAGCCTTGACCCGTTGTCCCGGCAGGTGTCGGCCGGTATCGCACCAGACCAGTGAACAACAAGTCCTCCTGATGTGCTGGTTACGACTAGTCCTGACGGGAGCCGGATGAGTGGTTCTTGAAGCTCGAAGTTGGTCTTGATGTGGGCGCAGCATGTTAAGCGCGCGATGTTGTCCGGGTTAACGCTCATCAGGACCGTGAAATCGGCTCCAATGGAGATGCCGCCATTGGCCCAGGGTATGGGCCTAGGCGATCTGCAAGGAAACTTGCGAAACCACCCTTGCCGTCGGCAACGAAGGTCCATGCGCCGATGACGAAAGTTGATCCCATCGCGCCTAATGGCGAGCTTCCGGTGAGTGGCCCCACGGTGGGCGCCAAGTGTCGAGCGCGTTTGCATGGGGGTACCCTAGAGAGTAGATTCATGGGGTCTCGCCGAGTTTTAGAAACGACAGTGCATGAACAACACAAAGATTGAGACAGGTTCGTGCCGCGAGTAGCGTAATACCCTTCTTCACGGCACTATTAGGAGACACTCCAAAGTACCCTGTTGTAGTGTACTCCTTGTTGTATACGACTAGACTCATGTAACCGACTTGTAACTCTGCTCCCCGGATATATAAGGCGGAGTAGGGACCCCTCCAAAACAAGACAATCTCACGTACAATACAATCAAGCATGGTATTACGCAATTTGCGGCCTGCACCTGTCTAAATCTTTATGTTGTATGTGCACCATCGTTCCTGGAACTCGGCGAAACCCACAAATCTACTCTCTGGGATACCCCTAGACAGATACGCTCGAGATAAATCTTCGATACTCACCCAGATAAAGCACCAAATGAATCGGTGTTGTGCTCATGTACAGGGTAAGTGTACATGAGCTCAGTATGTTTCGGTGCTGACCATATGGGCCACACCGAATGAGTCGGTGTAGGTCCATGAGTTGAAAAATGATTCTGAAAATTAACATTGATTGATTTGGTGATGTGCTGAATAGTGACACCAATTCATTTGACCGTATAGTAACTAGCATTGGAATTCAAGTTAAAAGGCTACAACGATTGTAAAGTTGCTGCCGGCCGTGAAAGTGCGGGGGCGATGACTGCCGATCTGATCGCTGAGGTGTTGTGCAACGGCTAGCATAGAAGGTCACGTTAGGTGGATGTCAGATGGATACATAGACAAACAGACAGACAAAAAGGTAGACAGACAGATAGATAAATAGATAGACATGCAGATAGACAAAAGAGAGACAGGATAAACAGAAGATAGATAGATACTCCCTCCGATCCGTAATAGATGATGCTTCCGACCAAAGATTTGAACTAGAACCAAGCTAATTGGTCTGTCTGAAACGTCATTTATTACGAACCGGAGGTAGTAGATAGATAGATAGACAAATACTGGTATATACTAGTGAGTTCTTCCTATATATACGAGCACATATGCATGAGTCTTACAATATTCTTTGGCCATTTTTCAATTCCTTCACTAAGTTGGTAACCACAGGCTAAATTGGCGAAAATATGTCAAAGATATCAACTGAGAAAGTAGCAGTTTTATTCCTTGTGTTGTTTACAGTGATTTCTATGAACCCTGTGATTGGCCGGAAGCCATGCAATAGTAGACAGAAGAATAAGATCCTGAATGCATGTAAATCGTACATAAAGATTGGAGACCACGTTCAGCTACCTCCTCTAATTAGTTTCTGTTGTAACACTGTGAGATATCTGCAGAGGAAAAACGAGCAAATCACAGAATGTGTCCTGGACTTCTTAGATTCTGAAGATCTACAGAAATATGATGCCACAAAGATCCAGAATCTTGGCCAATCATGTAAATATCCTCCTCCTCGCTGTACTCGCAAGGTAAAACTAATAGTTAGTTTCATATCCTTTTCATATTATTGCTACACAGTACACACTACAAGAAAATATAACTACTGATAATAAATATATTCATTATGTTTTCTCCTGTCAGGTCTAGCTCCAAAGGGCACCATGGTGTTCCTAATAATAAGGTGTTTGGAAGAAGACTTCACTAGTTAAATACTCCCACCTTTTGAACTAATCAGCGTCATATATAAAAAGCAGGGTGTAATAAACTAGTTCAAAATGTTAATTAATTGTGTGACATAAATCTTTTATCGAGGAAAAACGTGTGATCTCAAGGACTCACAAACATTTCCTTTTCTGTTGGGCATGACAATTTATTCCGATTGTGACATTAATCTAGGGACTCGCAGACGAATTCCATGAACCTAAAACCGAGAAAACTAATATGTGTGCAGTGAATTACATTGACATACCATTCTGTTTCATTTGGTAGTCTTTGTTCCGTCGTACATGATACTGTTGTACCTTTCATCTATTTTTCACTACAACATTTACACTTGACAAGTGTTTAATCTAGGGCAGGCCCTGTGGCCAGGCTATTGAAGCTCACAAATCATAAGGGCTCGACTACATCCCAAGGGTAACTTTGGTTTCACTCATATCTAGATTAATACCAATCACATACTAATCACATACTCACAAGAAATTTCCATGTTAATCCGAGAAAAAGGAGAAAATACTACCACTCATTCTATACCAATCACATACTCACAAGAAATTTCCATGTTAATCCGAGAAAAAGGAGAAAATACTACCACTCAAAACAACTAACTACACTAAGAGCATCTCCAAGAGCACCCAATAAACACTCCCAATAATCAGTTTTGGGTATAAAAGAGAAAAACAATGCTCCAACAGTGCATAATTTGGTTCCTATTTTTTTCCGCGTGTCCAATACTGACTATATTCAGAACCAAATTTACCCCCCTCTCCGAGCTCCCAATACTCCGCGGAAAAAAAGATGGAGAAAAAAAAAGCTCCCATACCTCACGGAAAAAAAGACGGAGAAAAAAAATCGTGATTACTGTTCACCAGCGGAAAAAAACAAGCAGCGGCCCACAATGCATGACGTGGCTGATTTTGGGTCTAATTTCTTAGGAACTGTTGGTTGGAAGGGTATTTTTCCCTCCCAATAATTATTGGTAAGGTCCAAAACTAGTATTTTGAGACATTAACCCTCATCACCGCCGGTCTGGAGGGGGCGGCGGTAAATTGTCGGAAGTGAAAATATTAGCTATCACCGTCGGTGTCAGACCGGCAGTGATGTCAATTTCTAAAACTAAAAAGAAAACTGCTGCGGCCCCTCACCCGCAGCCCGGCCGCTGCGAGCCGCCGGATCTCCGCACGCCCATGCGCTGGAGGGACCTACTCTCGCCCGTGCTAGAGCCGGCTGTTAACACTAATCCGGACTTGCATGTGTGTTGTTGCATGTTGTGTGTGTGTCATGTTGGCTGGTGCACGAGTGTTAGCGTGTGTGTTGCATGCTGTTGAGTTTGTTAGGGAGTGGATGGCTGAGGTAGTTCTGGGCGTCAGAAGCGGGATGCAAGGCTCGCGGCAGGCTCGTACGTCGACCACGTGTGGAGCTGGCTCACGTACGCGGGAAGGTCGAGTCCTGAGGAATCGTACGTACGTGCGTGCGCAAGTGCTGTATGAGTTAGTTGTTCACTGACGCCTATAAATGACTGTAACCAAGGCATTTGTTGCCGAGCTGAGAGAATACAGAGGAAAAGAACGGCCTTCGTCCCTGGTGGGACGTTCGGCGTCTAACAAATTCGTGTGTCTCGTGTTCCAGTGATCGTCCGTCGATTCTCAGTTCCAACACCGGCCACCAGCCGGAGCCGCCCACACCCACCAACACGCCGGCAGTGGCCGAAGCCAACCGTACCGACTCCGACCGGCAGGAGCGCATGGCCGCATCCATGTCCACGGAACCCAGAGCCGCCCCGCACCGGAGCCCATGCGCTCCAGAGCTTTTTGAGGTCACATCCACGCCGTGGCTGGAGCCGCCCATTCCCGAGCATGCGTGCGATGTAGCTGCATGCGCCCGTGTACTCCACCGGAGCAACCCGTGAAAGCCCGCCACCTGCGCCGGCGGCGGCCAGAGCCGTCCGCCAGGAGCAGTGCTGGGCTAGGCAGCTGCGATTGCCTTCCGAAAGGAGAGCACAGGGAGGGAGAAAGAGGAGAGGCCAAAAAAGATAATGTTAATTGGATATATGCCATTGCAACTTTTCTACTTTGGAGAAACACCATTACAATTTGTCTATTTGGATCCATGCCATTACAATTCCGGTTCTATCCGAGATATGCCATTTTATACGTCTTTGATGCTCTTGGGCCCACGCGCAGGCCACTGTACATCTACTCCAATTTCATATGGACCAAAATAGCCTTGACAGTCTAATCTAACTGAATATACGATTTGGTGAGGTTCTTTTTGCAAAAGCTTAGGGAGCTTGCCCCCATGGCCGACGGCGACACTGGGCGGCGAAGACGCCGGCGGTCTGGCGGGCTAGGCTCTTCGACGCGGCACGCAAAGGAGAGAGGAGACCAAGGGGAGCTCGGGGAAGTGCTCACCGGGCAGCGGAACGTACGACGACGGCCGGAAATTCGATCGATGGCGGAGAAGGCGGCCGGGTGAGGCGCTCTCGCGGGGAAACTTCTTCGCAAGCAATCCGGCGATGAGAACTGGTGTCGAAGCTTCGCCTCGTCACGGTGAAGCCCGTGGTGGTGGTGGCTCGTCCGGAAGATGACCGAGGCGGCCGGAATTTGGTGAGGACGGCGGCGGTCGTTGCTTCGCGGGGCGGCGGCGCTCCGGCGACGGAAAGAGGTCGACGACCAACTGGGTAGCTGCGGCTCGACATGAGGAAGGTCGTGGCGGCGACAGATTGATCAATGGCGTCGGGATGTGGCGAATGGGGTGCCAATAGCGGTCGGCGGCGCTTGGATCTCCGGCGGCGGTCGCGGCGGCGGGGCAGCTCGGCCCCCGCGGAGCTCACGGCCACAGCGGCGGAGGGCCGCGGCGGTGGGGCAGCTCACGCGCAGGGTCGGGGCCGGCCCGTGGCAACGGCGGCGCACGCGAGCAACAGTGCCGTGGAGACCGGGAAGAAAGGAGGAAGACGAAGTGGGGGTATTTTGGTACATACGAAAATACCAGAGCCTGCACGTGGGTTCGAGAGCATCAAATACGTACAATTTGGCACATCTCAAACAAACAACGAATTGTAATGGCATATTTATGAATAGACGAATTGTAATGGCATATGTCTGAAACGTGAAAATTATAATGACATATATCCAATTAACCCAATAAGATAAGGGTGAGAGAGAGAACGGACAGACGACGGGTGAGAGGGAAGCAAGGAGGCGTGCAGACGTGAGCAGGTTTACGCCGGATTTAATGATTTTTTTTTGGATCGGACTCCCCTATCAGTTCGGGAGGTATTAAAATCCGACACTAATGCCGGGTGAAGTTAAATATCGGAGTGATATTATTTTTCATTTCCAACCGGCAGTGATAATTTATCAGGGTCGGTTCGGAGCAACCGGGCATGATAGGGCGGATATGTCTACCCTAAGGCCAGTCTCAGTGCATCATTTCAATACACCGTTATCTAAACTAGAGTAAGTAAATGTGTCAAAAAGAGTTTCATGGTGATAAACTCCTACGTACCATGAAACTCTATCTTCTTTCCTATGCCACATCAGGACAATTAATGTCATAAAACTCTTAATAAAACCCCATTGAAACTAACCTTATTATACACCCAAAAAATACAACACTACCAAAACATAGGGTCCAGATCTTATGTAAAACATTCTCTCATAGACAACCAAAACCAATGGTCTAACTTTTGTGTATCCTTATGTTCAAAAAAAAAACTTTTGTGTATCTGCACGACGGGCTCCCCACCCCAAGAACGCCCCCCTGCCGCTTCGTCGCCGCGCCTCCCCTTGCACTCCAAGCCCGACGCCTCGTCCCACGCGCCCGACCTCTTCCTCCACACGCCTCGTCAGTACCTATGCCTTCTCCCCTCCCGACGCCACCCTGCATCGCTGCCCTCCATCCTTCCTCGTGCCGCCGCCGCCGCCTTCGGAAGGGCACAGGGAGGGCCAAGATCTATGGCGCCACCGCCGGATCCGCGTCCTCCGTGCAGTGAGGTGCACATCCATAGATGGGCACCCCCATCCGACATCTCTGTGTCTCACCTCTATCTCCCTTGCATTCATCCGTGTGTAGATTGACCTGCACGCGCTTCCACATCGGCAGACGGCAGCACTGGCTTGAGGTCCGATGAAGCATGCGGCCCTGATCCACGGGGCATTTGCTCGCCGGCTGTTGACCTTGGTTGTTATTGTGTTGTATGAGCACCTGTCCGGTGGGTTGTGCGCTGCGACGCCGATGATAAACACCCCAAGATCTAAAACATTAAGCTCTGAGCATCCAATGCAATGAGGTCTGTGCCAAGTCCACCTCAATGCCAGGTATTATCATTATGATGCTGCGATTCATAACAAGTTCGACATAGTTTAAGATTTTGTTTTAGGAAAGTTTATTTTTTTCGACAAGTTTGATAGTTGTCGACATGAAGTCTGTATCTAGGACTATAAATAATTGCCTTAGGTCTACGAATAAAGTCTATCCACACACTAATCAAACAAGAAGATTCCCTATCACATCAAAATGTCATAACATGCATGGAGTATTAAATGTAGATGGAATCAAAAACTAATTGTACAGGTTTGTTATACGGTTTATTATACTCTGCGAGACGAATATTTTGAGCCTAATTAATTAATTTTTGGATATTTTTTCACAAATACAAACGAAATGCTACAGTAGCGCAATGATTACGAAGTGACATCTTACTCCAAAATTCAACCTCTCAATTCTAACATCTAAACACCACCAACGTGAGGCATGATTAGGACTAGACTTCAAGATAGCTTAACTTTGGCTGAGACATGCATGATTAGAGCTAAGCTAAGCTTTCAGTTGGAGTGGTTTTTGTGGTACGGTTGACAAGATCCAGTTTGGCAACCGCGGATCGGATCGGAGGGCAAGCAAGTAGTCGAGCATCCTCAGATAATTTTTCACAAATACAAACGAAATGCTACAGTAGCGCAATGATTACGAAGTGACATCTTACTCCAAAATTCAACCTCTCAATTCTAACATCTAAACACCACCAAACCTTTACTCTTTTCACATCGCATTTACTTTTCAATCTAGTTTCAGTAGTTCTACGAGTTCTTCTGAGTATTCGCTGGGCTGCATCTCCATGACCTCTGGTGTAGCTTGTAAGTTCCGCTTTTACCTGGTGCTCTCTGGGCTTTAACTACCGGTATATCGTTGTGGTTTCATCTAGATCTCCTAAAAGTTATCGCAATTGTCAGGTTTTAGATTTAATCATCCCGCTCTGCTTTTGTCTTAATCTAATTCGTGCACCAATTTATCGTAACATTTATCGTAACAGTCAGAACCATAAGGAGGTCCAAGCTCCATATGTTCCTCAAATGCTGGTGCCAATGACACCGTACACTACTCCAGGAAACGTCATCACAAACGGTTCCCAAAGGCCATCACAAACGGTTTTGGGAATTGTTTGTGATGCTCGGGGCATCACAAGATTTCCTGCGTCCGAAACAGACCCTAAAAAAATATGAAAACAATAGGGAAAAAAATTATTTTCATTTGGGGAGGCCACCAGCCACCCAAGCCATCGAGTTGCAAGAAACAATAGGAAAAAAATTATTTTCATTTGGGGAGGCCAGCAGCCACCCAAGCCATCGAGTTGCAAGAAACAATAGGGAAAAAAATTATTTTCCTTTGGGAGGCCACCAGCCACCCAAGCCATCAAGTTGCAAGTCGCGCCGTTTTTTCACGCATAAATCGCGCGCTACACGGCCGGCCGGATCGAACTCGTGACCTCTCCTTCACGCGTAGCCTCCTCTACCACTGCACCACTCCGTCACCTGTGAAGATGCCGTTTCGATTCCTATCATATTATACCAAACCAAGTTTAAATTGCTTGTTTGAGGCCCTAAACGACTTCAAATCAAAAAGTTTTGAACTACAAAGTTTCCTAACTTTTCGAAATCTACAACTTCCATGTTGACTGTTTTTTCATCCGAGGCCGTTTGCAAAATTTGAATTTCAAATTTGAGAACATTCAAACTTAGATCTAGCAACTAGATGACTTTAAATGATAATATTGTCAACTACAAAGTTTCATGACTTGTTGAGATCTACAACTTTTATGTTGACCGTTTTTTCATCCGAAGTCGTTTGAAAAAACTCAAATTTTAAATTTTGAGTACAAACTATTTCATTAGTAAAACAAATTCAAATTAAAAAGTTATAAATTACAAAGTTTTATGACTTCTGAAGATCTACATCTTTCATGTTGACCGTTTTTTCATCCGATGTAGTGAGAGTAATATTGTTCATAAATCTTATAGATTTCTATTATAGTTTTAGAAAACTCTATGAGATAGATAGATGGATTTTATGAACAATATTAATATGAATTTGTCAGATGAAGAAATGACCAAAATAAAAGTTCTACATACTGATAAGGCATACAACTCTATAGTTCAACACATTTTGATTTGAAGTGATTTACTACTTCAAAATGTGGTTTTAACGTGTACCATACACATCATCACAAAACAGTTTTTGTTACAAACCGTTTGTGATGTGGATATCACAGACGGTTTGTATTGTAAGAAAAACCATTTGTGATGATGTACCATCACAAACGGTTCGTGTTGTGATGCCATCACACATCATCACGAAAACCGTTTGTGGTTGACCGTTTATGATGTTCATTTCTGTAGTACAATCACCTTATCAGGGACAACAATTGGGATGCCAACATTGGCAGTACGTTCCCCAGACGTTCTAGCCTTTGGTTCCTTACTTTCAACCAATGGCTCAAGCTCAAACAATTGGAATTATCAGATACAAGAAACTCCTCAGGCCTCTTGGCCGATGAGTTCTTATGCATGTCAACCACAGCTGCAAAGTCATCAGCAGTATGTTCCTAGTTAGGTTGAGCAACCAGTGGTTTTACAGTCTCAAATACCCGTCGAATATGTACAAGACAGAGACGATCAATCATTGAACACTCGACAGGAAGCAATGATCAACTGCAGAACACGTCGACGTTGGATTCTGATCAAATGGAAAATTTCTGGCAAGAGTTCCAACAAAGATTTCTTCAGCACCTCATCTCTGGAAATTCCTCACACAGAATCAAGAAATGCAACATGTTCCTGAGGTAATCCAGTACGTCCATGGTTGTTTCTCAGCCGTCATTGGTCCGGAATCAATAAATGCCCGAATCTCAAAGCAAAATTGTTCAGCCAGAATTAGAATCTCAGAAATCGGATGTTTCACTGCAAAAGTCATTATCTTTGATTCAAAAGCCGTTAGGACAAGACCAAAGGGCTGGTCACGTCCAGAAGGAGGCCTGCAATTTGGGTTCTCAAGTGAGGATTGAAACCAAGCTAGTTGGATCGATTAAAAATAAAGAGCCGATTTCTTGTGAGGAAAAATAAAAGAAGTTCAGCTTCCATGTCCGATAAAATTTTTGATCTATTACTGCAAAAAAGACAAATAAAATTTCCACCAGGTCGCAGTATCCCATTTGCTGAAGATGCCATCTATCATAACTTTATTCTCATTATATGTTATACTATCGCCTGCGCTGAACTAACTAGTACTCCATTCGTTCCAAATTATAGTTCATTTGACATTTTTATCACAAGTTTGACCGCTCGTCTTATTCAAAAAATTATGTAAATATTGTCAAATTTAAGGCATTTTGAAGATTTTTTTATTACTAAAGCAAGCCACCTTAAAAAATATGATAATTTATACAAAACTTTTAGAAAGACGAGCGGTCAATCTTAAAGTCAAAAAAGTCAAATGAATTATAATTTAAAACGGAGGAAATATATTATTAAACTAGTGGTAAAGTGGCGCACTCCCCTCCATTTTGCTCTAGCTCCCGTTGGATAATTAGACAATTTATTGATTAAATTCCGAACAGTAATAATCATGGCACGAATTAAAACTAGCATGCAACTCTCTAACATACTAGTGAACATCAACATCATCATGAATAACTCAGAAAGCATGATGAAATAATAGATCTGAACACGACGTACGTACAGCGCCGGACTTGGAGCAGTTGCGCGGAGCGCTTCCCAAAAACCTTATTCGCCCTCTCCCGATGCAGGATCACAAGGACGAAAGGTTCCGGAGACCTGCTCTCCCGTTCGCCGGTGCACGCCGGCAATCGGGATGGAGTAGACTACAACGGCGGCGCAGCAGCGAGAGGAGGCAAAACCCTAGGTCGAATAGATGTGTTTTGGCAGAGGCCAATGGGTCGGATATACAGGGAAGCCCACGGTCTCATGTCGCGATCGTGATCTAAACCGATAATGGCAAAGGCACTTCAGTTGTATAGCCGCGGTAAATCATTGCCAGCGTTGCGTCAGGCGTCCGCCGTATCATGTGGGCTTGCACGAAGTGCTCGGCATCCACGACGGAACGCGCTGTCTCGATGTACGTGAGCCGGGCGCCCTGGAGGACGCCCAGATGGTTAGCGAGGCGAGTGACTAGAGAAGTCATCGCCATGCTACCCACACGAGAAATGTGAGACAGCCAGTGACCAACCATGTCTTTTACAGACGAATAAGGAATTTGCTTGACCATGGCAAAAAGAACCCGCAACTCGACGGTGTTGACAGGGCGCAAATCTGCCCGGGGGAATACCGTCATAGACACCCAACAATGCATGAAACGCAAAGTGGGGTTATGAATACTGTTTGTGCGAGGTGCATGACAGTATGCCACCCGGTCAAATCTTTTAAGCGCTTTGTTCGGGTCTAATGAACAACGGCTTGAAAATCCGAGACCTGAACTAAAATCCCTCCAAGAGCAGAAGAACTCTTGGTTGAAGAATCGAAAACGAATCCCCCCAGTTTCCGAAACCAACGTCGAGAGGAATTCAAGGGTGAGCAGGTACGAACCTTCTTCGTTGATGTGCCAGAAATTCTCCCAGCCAATGGTCTGGAAAATTTTTGTGAACTCTACGTCCATACCCGTGTCCCTGAGCAAGTTTTGCTCAAAAACACGGGTGTGCTCGAACTCCTTCAGTCGAAGCTCGTTGAAAGTGTTCTGCTCCCGCTCTGTCCTGAGGTTGATGTCGCTCACGCTCAGGAGCTGCCTAGCCGGGGGCGTGGCATGGCCCCATCCCGAGCCGACTGCTTCGTGTTCATCTGTGTCCATCCGGCCCGAGCCTCGGGACGGAGCTGTGGAACTCCCAGCATCGTCCGATCGTCGGCCTAGCCGGGCGGAACGACGGAGTGACGTGAAGAACTTCGACATGATTCCTGCAAAAGGTTAGTGCAACAACAACAAGCCGAAGGACTGAATCTATATGGATAGCAGAAGGAAATCAAGTCAGTCGTTCGAGATAGTTAGTCGTTCTTGCGGGGATGAAAACCACCACAAAAGGTTAGTCGTTCTTGTGGGTGTCGGTGACCACCACAAACACGTCCAGAATTTCAGCACAAAGATCACAACAAAAGCAAAATATTTTTGGGATTTTCTAGTGATGCAAGGGAACCAAAACTTGAGCAAGAACTTGGGAAGAACTTGTCAAGAACTAGAGCAAGAAAATGAGAGAGATGGAGCTCCTACAGATTTTTTTTCAGAGTGGCAAGTGTGTGAGAAGCAAGCAAGCTTGCACCCGTATTTATAGGCCGAAGGGGGCAGTCCCCTGGTTCGCCCGAAGGCCCTGGTTCGCCCGAACCAGGCCGAGTGGCCAGGGCACTCCCATGTGAGTGCTGTCCCTCCTTTGCTTTGATTCCACGCCAAAATGTGTGGCCACAAAATTTTTAGGTCATGTGAGTGGAATTTAGTCGTAGGTAAGATGGAAATGTGACATGACCAAAGTGGAAATTAGTGGAGTCACCCCCATGCTGCCATGTTTGTGATAATTGGTGAGTGTGCAGCCATTTTTAGTGGGTAGACATGTTTGTTGCTGGTTGGTGGTGATGGTAAATAATTGGAGATGTTCTAGAAGGGATGAAAACGATGGAATTTTGAATTGAATCAGTGCATACCTGAGAGCATTTCTCCACCCTGGGCTTGAACGCGAACTTTTCTTCCTTGCCGTTGATGTTCAGGCTGATTTCTCCGGCTCCTACGTCGATGTTTGCATTGGCGGTGCTCAGAAATGGCCTCCCGAGGATGAGAGGTGTCTTCGTGTCAACCTCCATATCGAGCACCACAAAGTCCACGGGTATGAAGAATTCCCGGATTTTTACCGAAATATCTTCGGCTATTCCCGCGGGGTAGCGAATCGATTGATCCGCCAGCTGCAAATACATGGTTGTAGGGGACAAAGAAGAATAGGTTAGTTGGGCATGACGCTGATGCTTGCTCCAAGATCGCACAGGGCGTGGTTGAAGTGCTGCTCCCCGATCGAACATGCGATGGTAGGGCATCCTGGATCCTTCTTCTTTTCTGGAAGATTGTTCAAGATAGCCACACTACATGCTTCGGTTAGTTTAATTACCTCGATGGTTGGCAGCGCCCTTTTGTTGTTGAGGATGTCCTTCAGATACTTGGCATATGTGGGGACCTGCATAGCTTCAAGCAATGGGATATTGATATATAATTTTTGAATTACCTCAACAAATTTGCTGAATTGTTCATCCACTATTGGCTTATGGCATCTTCTGGGGAATGGCAGCACATTCGGTTCGTAAAACTCGTGAGGGGCCGCTTTTGCTTCCTCCTGTGGGCTTGTCTTCTGTGGTTCTGCTGTGGCCTCCTCTTCTTCGCTATCACTGTCTATAGTGGCTGCCTTTTTACCTGCACTATCAAGATATGGCGGGTTCCGAGTGGTCTTACCCCCTCTCGCGGTAACCGCTTTAACCTTTTCACGGGGGCAATTGTCTGGTTGCCCAGAAAATTTCCCCGCTACGGGTGAAGGCAAAGATGCAGCTAACCGAGCAATTTGGGTTTCTATCATTTTATTAAAGCTCAGTTGATTTTTCATAGCAGAAGAAAATGATTCCATCCTAGAGTCTATGCTTTTCAGAGTTTTATCATTAGCAACAAGCTTTTTATTGATATTTTCAGTTATTTTCATCTGGCCAAACACAGGATCTCTAAGAGACGGCTGATTATTGAAATTGCTGGAATTGTAATTGTTACCTTGTTGAGGCCTCTCAAAAGGGAGGTTTGGGCGCGGATTCCAGCCTTGATTGCCGTAGTTGTTCGGTCGGTACCCGTTGTTGTTGGAGTTGTTGACATAGAGGGCATCTTCTCGCGTTTCGGAGCAGTCATTCCCCGAATGGCCAGTGTTGCCACAGACTTCGCAGGTCATGCGAGCGTCCATGGCTTGCACCGTTTCTTGAGCAGGGGCCTCCAGTTTCTCTCTGATAGTCTCGAATATTTGTTCACTAGTATTCTTGCCAAAGCTTCCCTGCGGAAATATAAATTACGATACCTCGGGATACTCCCAGGTGAAGTGCTACAGCGGTGATTCTGTGCGCTTGCAGAATATTTCTATATTTTACTAAGCCATAAGGAAAACCACTGGAACACTCCTTACCCCAGTACCAGGATTCTCAATTCTGATATTGGATCGTAAGAAGATTATGAACCAACTCTGCATACCATGGTGAGGACAAGCAGAAATATAGTCCTGGAGGCGATCCCATGCCTCCAGGTCTGTTTCATCTTTTAACTGCTGGAAACTAGCTATTTTGTTCTGAAGGGCGTTGGTTTTCCCAACCGGAAAGAATTTTAGCAAGAAAGCGCTAGTGCATTTATCCCAAGTGTCTATAGCTTCGCGGTTAGCATAAAACCATTGTTTTGCCTTGCCTAATAATGTGAATGGAAATAAACGAAGGCGAATGGCATCGATACTTACTCCGCGGATGGTGAAGGTGTTGCAAATCTCCAGGAAATGCTGGAGATGAGCATTGGCATCTTCGTGTGGCTTGCCGCAGAATGGGCTAGCCTGCACCATGTCGATGAGGGCTGGCTTCAGCTCGAAATTACCATCTCCAACTGGCGGAGCTGGTCTGGTACGCACGTTCTCGCTTGATGGAGCGAAGAACTCGCGGATCGTCTTGCCGGCCATACTCGATGAAGCTTGGTCAACGACGGGAAAAACTGGGTTCGTCGGAATGGGCTGCTTCTGAGGAGGTACAACACGGGGTCGCACTTTCCTCACAAGAGACTCAGGATTTTCTTGGAAGTTTGACGGTAGTTGGAAACCAGTCATGCACTACTCTGTTCCACAAAGACCAACGAACAGAGCAAGGATAAACGAGAAGAGATAGAGGACTCCTGGATACTTTATCTACCTATGTCACTCTAGCCTAGAGATACAACTGCTATAGAGCCAGCACTAGGAGATCTGGGATAACTCTATTGTCTTAGCTTCGGGATAAGGGAACCGGTGGACACACAGAAAGGGATGAGAATGGGTGCCACTATTTCCCGGTCTGGGGGATCCTACGGACCGGAACTAACGTGATGGGCTACAAAGACCGAAAGGGCTGTCACCACCTCACGGCTACCACCTCCGTTGTGACGGGAATACTCTAAGGCAATTGGCTAGGCTAGAAACCACTCATACACTAGTCAACGACTACTTACTCCGCTAGCAAGAGCAAGCAACCTTGTTAATACTCTTGGTGACAATTCACCTCCAGTATTAAGCAAGATCGAAGAACCAGCCAAGACAAAGACTTAAACAAGACTACAAGCACTAGAACTATAACTGACTATAGTCTAAACAAGATATATTTGCAGCTAGAATAAAGTAGAAGCAAGATATAAATGACAAAGGGAATAAGATAAAGATGACTATATTGATAACTAAAAGTCTTGCAAAAGGTAAAGTAAAAGATACAATGACGACGACTCCGGAACCTCCGAGGCAAGCTCGACTCAACTCTAACTCCCAACTAAACTATCCTAACTCTACTAGAACAAGTGGAATGAAAGAGCTCCTTGGCTTGGTGTGTGTTGAATGAGGGCCGGGGCTGTCCAATTTATAGCGGTTGATGGCGGTTGTAGGCAGGGTAACCGCCAAGGCAGCCAGGGAGGCGGTGCCGGGCCTTCGGCCGAATTCCCTGGTTCGGCCGAACCGGTCAGTTCGGCTGAACCGTGGGATGTGCCGCCTCTGGCTCCCACGGCCAGGATTCACCCCTGGGAGGCGGTGCTGGATTGGGGGCGGTTCGGCCGAACCGCCTTGTTCGGCCGACCGGGTCTGGAGGCCCAGCAGCACCCCCCTGCACCACCTCTTCCCTCTGGACCTCCTGGGCTTTGCTTCTGGTGATGGACTTCATATATTCCTGGCCCAGGAGTGACGTGGCAGTGATGAGGTGTCTTGCACGGTCGCCGCTCGGTCATTGCTGATGTGGACGGCCTCCGGTGATGCTTCGCATTGTTTATGGCTAAGGGGGGTAACCGGCCGAACGGAGTCGTTCGGCCGATTCGGTCGTTTTCGGCCCCAATAGCGCGTATCTGTCATAGTTGTACCTGCACAAGTGACACTCACCAAAACTCATGGAACTTTATTAGAAATAAAACCTAAGTACGTGGAATGTTGCATAAAACCTCATTTATTCCCGAGTATTGGTGGTCGGATTTGGGTTGTAATGACCGCCAACAAGCATCCTTGCAGGGCCATGAGTCGGGAATGTCTAGAAGAAGCCCAGGCCTCGACCGAGGTGGTCAAGATGCCCATAAAAACCAAAAGGATATTCTGTGAAATGCATCAATGGCGCGCGCCAAGGGCGGAACCCCGGACCGCTCTACTCTCACTCTCGAACCCATCGGGAGGACGAAGCTTGTGGCTCTGCATACTTGCCAGGCTACACGAAAACCCGGCGCTGGTCTTCTTCCCCACCCGGACGCCTGTTTTTATAGGCACCCGGGGGCGGCGACTATTACTCCCGTGGGGGGATAGCCGCGAGATTCGCATACGGATGCGAATCGCCGTCCGTAGCGGGCGGGCAGCCTTAATCGCCCCCTTGACTCAGCCCGCCCGCTCCGCGATTCCTACGCCCAAACACCCGGGCCGATTCACGGGCGAAACAGCCGTGGCCTAGGTGGACGGGCTAAGGGGAAAGAAATAACCTAGTGCCACATAGGGCCACTGACGACTGGGTCCGGCTGCGTGGAAAACCACCCCAAAGCGGGCAGCCGCGTCCACCCCGTGCGCGATAAGACGAATCTGTGCGCCTGACGCTCTGATCGTCACATCGCCTCAGTTCCTGCCCGCACACGCCGCTGCGGCTTAAAAGGCGCGTCCGTTCGACCGCGCCATCAAGAACGGCTTGGCCGCCTGGACCGGGGAGCACACGCGTCAAACGCGGCGGTGAGTTGAGCCGCTGACGCACGGGCCCTATCAGCGGAAAACCGCCCCAGCATGGGTGGCCACATTAACTGCGGCACGATAAAATGAACCGACGCCGCAGTAACTCTGGGCACCTCGTCGCCTCAACCACCGCCCACGCACGCCACCCCGCCTAAAAAGGCGTGCCCACTACTCCCACGCGGAGCACCGCGCCACACCAGCCGAGATCGTGTGGATAAGAATGGCTAATTCCGGTCGACGGGCCGATGCACCGCCACGTTAACCACGACTCGCGCAAAATGCGGACGACCGCCCCCGGTCAAAATGGCCAACGAAAGACGACAAATTCCAAGGTAAGCCAAATCGCCTCGAGGCGTTCCGCGGAGGCCGGGGTTCGAAGTCCGACCCTCGAACAGGTTCAAACGGACGCCCCGGCCGAGTCGGAGACAAACAAGGGAAGGGCGACTGGCCCGACTCTCGAGCGGAGAGGCTCGCGCGCCTCCTCTTTGGCCTTACTGATCAGAAGCTCGAGCCTGGCCGTCGAACAGGTTTGACAGGCGCTTCAGATCAACAGAGTCAGGGACGATTCAGGCGTGCTCATCATGACTTTACCCCGGACGCGAAGTTCAGGGACGCCCCTGTTGTGTTCAAGGCCGGACAAAGGCAGCTAGTTGAGGGATCCCACCGAGGGAGAACTTCCGCGCCCTTGGTCCCTGTCGGATGGGACCAAGCCCCTGCCTAGCAAACCTTTGTGAGTGCTCGCTGACGGACATGTCTCCGGACCACAAGCCGACCCCCAACGAACGGGGCACGGACGCCCACTTGAACTACCCGCCAACAGCTCACCGAGATGACCGCGTTCGCGAACCCGCTCGAGGGTAGCGTGGAGTGTCTCACCCCTCAGCCCCGCGGAGGGGAAGCGAGGGTCGTAACACGAAAAGACGAGGAACTCTCCCCGATCGCCCTTTCGAGGCCGAGGGCTCGGGGGCTCCTTAGCAGGGCTCTTGGACACCCCCCGGGCCGCCAAACACTTCAACGCGTCGATGAGAGGGGCGAGCTTATCCCGGTTGGCCGGACCGCTCACACCAAGGGACCACTTCTGCTCCCCCTCCCGCAGCACCTTCCCGGTGTAAGCCGGGAGCCCGGGCGCGTCATTACGAAGGTAGAACCACACGCTACTCCAGCCACCGTTGTTGGTGGTCATCTTGCTCGGAAGGTAGAGATCCTTCCGCCCCTCACGCACCGCCAGCGTGAAGCCGCCGGCACGAACTGGCCTGCACTTCCCCGCCAAAGAGCCCTTCGCTAGATAGAGGCCGCCGACGAATAAGTGGAACCAGAGGTCCCAGTGGGCAGGAATCCCCAACAGCCCCTCACAGGTGGCGACAAACCCAGCCGCCTGAGAAATCCCATTTGGGGCAAAATTGTGGAGCTCTACGCCATAGTAGTCGCAGAGCCCACGCAAGAACTCACACGCAGGGGCAAAACAAATTTTTGTCAAATAAAAAATTCGGCAGCACCTCCCCTACACGGGGAGGTTTCTGAAACCACACATCCTGCAAAAAAACATGGCACGAAGGCCGACAACCACATACACAAGGATATCCACGGCATGAAGGCCGACAACCACATACACAAGAGGCCGACCACGTACAAATGAGGTGAAACTATACAATCTTATCAATGAATCAGAACCTATCAATGCATTTTGTCACATACATTTTGCTAACTATGCTAACTATGCTTTCAAGCCAAATAGCCAAATAGCTACAACATACATTTTGGGAATTAAGACAATGTAACAATGGATAGACGATGGGGAGGGGGAAAGGGCACCTGGAAGAGGCACGCGGCAACCGTGACGGCGAGGAAGGGGATGACGCGCGGCGAGGAAGGGGATGACGCAAGGCGTGGACAGGGCCTAACGGTGGGCGTGGTGAAGCGGCGTGCGTAGGGGCCCTTCTTGGCCGGTCGGCGGGGCGGCGTCGACAGGTGGGCCACGACGTCGGGTCGGGCGGCGGCAGCGGCGGCGGGTCGGCTGGCGTCCGGTCGGCGGGGCGCGTCCGGGTAGGTGGGCCTACACGGCGGCCGGGCGGCCGGGGCGGACTCCGGTCGGCGGCGGTGGCCGGCCGAGGGTGAGGCGGAGCGGGGCGGCCGGGCCTGCGAGGACGGCTGGGCCGGGGACAGCCGGCCGGGGCCGGGGCCGGGACGGCCGGCCGAGGCGCGGGCTGTCTCTTATACACATCTAGATGTGTATAAGAGACAGGAGTAGAACAGGTGTTAATAGGAAGTTAGAGTTGTGGAGGCATACGTTAGAGTCCAAAGGTTTCAGACTTAGCAGGACTAAGACCGAGTACATGATGTGCGATTTCAGTGGGACTAGATATAAAGATGGAGATGTCAGGCTTGATGGGCAAGTGATGGCCGAGAAAGATACCTTTAGGTATTTAGGATCGATGCTGCAAAAGGATGGTGACATTGATGAAGATGTTAGGCATAGAATTTCAGCCGGTTGGTTGAAATGGCGTCAACGACGCGCCATATCGGAACCCGGGTATGGTGTTAAATGAGCAAGGGCCGGGCCGTCTCCCCCGAGACGCGCCGTGTCGTGGTCTGGGCACGGTGGCAAGTGAGCAAGGACCGGGTCGTCATTTCCTTAGTGGCGCGCTACATCGGCGCCCGGGTGTAGTGAAAAATGAGCAAGGGTCTTTGCACTTCCCTCGACGGGTGCGAAGGGCAAGGAAGCTAGCCGAGCCAACTAGGTTTCGGGTGGGTAGTTGGAACGTAGGGTATCTAACGGGTAAGTTACGAGAGATAGCCGAGGTAGCAATTAGGAGGCGTGTAAATATTCTATGCGTTCAGGAGACTAAAAGAATGGCAGATGCAAGGGTCCATCTCCGCAGCCTGGTGAGTGGTGAGAGCGGGGAGAGGCCACCAAACCAGCCAGCGGCCAGGACCATCCCGGCGCGGTGGCGGGCGCCGGCCTTCAACCGAAGGCTGCGCGAGAATCTCGGGTCCACTGTCACTTTTGCTCCCGTGCATCAGAAAACATCATGCTCATCCACAGGTCAGGATCAAGCCTAGCGGCTTCCTAGCTTGGCCACGACTTTTTCGCTCCGCCTGTCGAACTGGAAACGATAGGACCATTACACGACTGTTCTGTTAGGATCCGGTGTCACTGTAAGGGAAAAGGAGTAACGCGCGCCGCACAAAACTAGCTGCGGGATCAGCCGCAGTTGCAGGCTTCAGCGTCTTGCTTGAGTGCTGGGACACAGGGGACGCCGGCGTCGTGGATGTCGGATGAGTAGTCGCCGGTGAAGTTCCACAGGATGGAGAGGGAGAAAACCCCCAAGGGCCTCGAGCTGGATGTGTAGCTGCCTTCGTACATGTTACCGCTTTTCACCACGACCACCATCTCGGATTTCTCCCTGAGGAGGAGATCGATGACGTGCTCCACGGTTGTTGAAGTAGGCACGCACAGCGGTGGTCCTCTTGACATCGAAAGCAGAGGAGCATCCAGCTGAAAGAAAAAAGGAGAATCAAGTTAGTCAGGAGCGCTGGAAATATCAATTATTATGATGTTTATTGTAGCCTGCTATGATGTTTTACAGTGGTAAGAATCATTCTATACGAATATTATGCACTTTTGCGCAAAAAATAAATATTATGCACTTCCACTCTTTTCTTAGAAAAAGATGCATTTGAGACCTTTTTAGTAGCACAAGTATTGATATCGCCCCTATGATTGACCATAATTACATGAACCATCATGTTAATAGTTATGTCATCTTGTTTTCTTTTTCCTTCATAGAAACAGAAAACTTGTCCAAAATCATTATAGGAAGGCCACTAAGAAACCAACGTGACAAAAAGGGAATCTCTAAACTCTCTGGTTTGTCAAATCATGGTCCCTGTCGCTAAAAACATAATATGATGCTATTACAATTCGTAACTTTTATCAGACTCACATAAAAGAGTGCCAACATCAATTAAATAAATATACTGTGAACATAAATATACCCGGTTGGAAGGTGGTATGGGTTATTTTGACCTAATAGTTGAAGTCTCTTTTGATACAAGAAGTTTGTCATTACGGAGAAATTTAACCGAAAAGCATGGATAGATCAAAGTTTGCACTTGAGTGGTAAAAGTAAAGTGTCCAAATGTTATTGTAGGTGGCTCTTATGAATATCTCACCGCCTCTGCTCTGCCACCGCCTCTCCTGCCTCCTCCACCGGCCAGCAAGCCTCCCTGGAGCTCCCTCTACATCGGGGCACTGAGGTAAGCCCCGCAAATCCTCATACCCACTCAATTTGCAGAGTAAATTTGGGTAATTGATAG
>OAMR01000076.1:4464-15018 GCA_900205405.1 Echinochloa crus-galli | reverse complement strand
CTCATTTATCATTTTGAGTATGTTCATATACTATTTCTAAGATACTTCAAAGCGATTTACACGAAAAAATTTCAAAATCAACCCTATATTTTAATATATTGTGATTATACCTTTATAATACTATATAAAGTAGTATGTCCATATACTCGATGTATGCTTATATACCCAAGATATATATCATCCCAGATGGTCTAGTATCATCACATACTATGTATATATACTCTTCGTTAGATCAGATTCATCGTGTATCATGAGATACACAGGTGGGAGTAGCTACACGCGCGTGTAGAATGTATATATATATATATATGAAAAATCCATTCTACACGCGCGTGTAGCTACACCTACGTGTATATATATACGGCAGCGCTATTCTACACATGTAGAATATTATTCTACACCACTGCCTATTACTGAACAACTGACCGGGAATTACTGAACCGAATGTACTGGACTACTGAACATGACTCTATTCTATAGTAGTTTGTCACTAATCGCGGTCGGTAGTAAATACTGAAAATTTTGTTCAGTAATTCTGCCCCAATAAAATGTTGGTGTAGAATAACTGCTACACCTAAGGTGTAGATTAGCACGTGTATATATACAAATAAAACATACGTGTGTATATATATATATATATGGACCTACCTCGTTGCGGAAGTCGACGGCCTGCGTCTCGGCGTTGAAGGCCTCGGCGGCGGTGTCGCGGAAGCCGTGGTCGATGGCGACCGCCGTGTCTGGTGTGCCAGACGCCGGACGCGAGCGTGACGGTGGGGCAGCCGGAGCTCGACTGGTCGGCGAGCACCCGCCCAACCACGGCGTGGACGGTCGCGGCGAGCTCCTCGTGGGAGCGCGCGCCGAGGGCTGCGAGGAGCTCCCGGAGCGTGCGGCCGCGGGCGCCCGCGGCGAGGAGCGCGAGCGCCGCGTAGACGGACAGCGGCGAGAACACAAGGTTCGCGGCGCCGGCGTTGGCGGCTGCGAGGTGCTTGGCGAGGCCGAGCGCGAACGGCGTCAGGCCGGCGCCGGCGGGCCGGCCGTCTTCGCCGGTTGAGGTTCCTTGGTGGCGAATCATGTTTCCAGCACAAGCTCTGGCCTAATGTGACTACGTACGCCTCTCGATCGTTGACAAATATATATGACAACGAATCCCAGTGTCCCGTGTCCGCAGAGCGCTTTTCTCCTAAACGCGCGCCTAACTGCCCCCGCGTCGCTCCCTAGGGCGACACGGGCGGCGCTGCCTGCTCGCCGAGCGGCCGCCCTCCGCGTCCACCGTTTGGTCCCCCTCCTTCTCACCTCTGGCGTCTCACCGGAGGTCGGAGGGAGTGGGGATCCATCTCTCTCAATAGTCTTCAATAGATCGAGTCTAGGTTAGGGTTAGGGTTTCTCCATGCCGCAGTTCGTGGTATGGGAGATTTGTTTCCTTCTCCTCCTCTCCGGCAACGGCGACGAGACAGGGTGGTTTGTGTTTCTCCATGGCGGCTCCGACGAAGGAAGTGGCGGCATCTACGACATCGGCAACTTTCTTCGGGAGACGACATGAAGATTTAGGTTTCCGGATGGCGACATCGAGGCGGAGATGCTGTCGTCGTCGTGGAATAATTTTCTCCAGCCACTTCTCTGTTTTATCGTGGTTAGATCCAACCACGGTAAAAGGCTTGGGAGAATAGATCTGTCCTCCGAGCTGATGTCGATCAGTCTTGGGTCGGATAGATTGGGATCAGTCTATCTTCCTCATCGGTGGCAGAAAGATGAAGAAGAAAGACGCAAAAAGGAAGAAAAAGATTGTGCTCGTTCCAGCCTACAGGGATGTTGGTCGTCGTTCGTTGGGCGATTGTTCTCAGCCTGTTTGCTGAGCGTATGCCTGTGCGGCCTTCTAGTTGCTTTTTTACACAGATTTGGAATTAAGATTTGGAGCTGCTTAGACTGTGAGTACATTGAGAGTGCTTGTAACTTGATGATGTACTCGACTTTGATATAATACAATTCTTCCTTTGATCTAAAAAATATATATATATATATATATATGACAACGGACAGACCGAGCCCGAGACGAAGATGGGCATTGCATGGATCGAGACCGAGACCAATTAGTGTGTTAACAGTGCTGATAACGCTTTGTTTTTTGGTACAAAAATGATTTACAGATTTACAGCTAATATATGGCTTCAAGATATCCAAGTTGTATGGACTGAGAAATCAAACTTTTTACTTCCCAATTAATATCCCCCAGTCTCTTATGCATTCACACCGCCGTTTTAGGCACTTTTCACTCACATTATCCGATATTCCAAAGCTATATGAACTTTTCACTCACATTATCCGATATTCCAAAGCTATATGAACTTTTCACTCACATTATCCGATATTCCAACGGGTAGAATAAGGACCTTTTCCTCTCACACAGTGTAAGCACAGTTTCCCTTACAAAAAAGGAAAGCTCCAGCGGCTGCAAGTAACTTGAGAAGTACGGTACAACGCAGACGTTCACATATGCACGCTCACTCACCGTATGAATACACGTGCGTAAACCCTACCTCTATGAGAACCTCCGAAGAACTGAGCACCCGATAGATCTGGAGATTCCCGAAGTCACCATTGGCACCTCGTTGTCGATGGGAACGCCGCTTACCACTTAATGCATAGCGCTGGTAAATCCTTGGAAACATCTCAGGAAAAGGTGCGAGCACTAGGATTTGAACCATGTTGGGTAGCGTCCCACTTGACGGTCCTACCATTGGACTACAAACCAATTCGCAGGTCAAACCTTCTGTTGATGATGTTCAGTCGAACACGTATATCTAAACATTGCTACAATTCTGCAAAGGTCGCTGATGGGTTACGGCCTCCACAATGTGTGCCTGGAAAATTTTGGGCCCCCAGTCAAAATGGACATCTCTCGTTGCAGCTTGCGCCTATCTAAGAAGTGGGACCCACACAAAGTAAAAAAAAGAAAAAAGTCCATTTGGCATCCCTCAACTATTGCCTAAGATTGATTTTCGTCCCTCATCTCCAAACCTGGATATTTGTGGTCCCTGAACTCTAAAACCGGTTGTTTTTCATTCACGACAGTTTCGAGACCGGTTCCAGAGGAGTAAATTGGAATCTAGTTGACAGTTCGAGGATATAAAATGAACTTTTTGAAAAAACAAGGTTTGCAAATTTTATTTCTTAAAAATCTGATTAAAAAATCCTAGAAGCTGGTTTAATCTTAAAAATATAGAAAAATGTTTTAGATCAAAAAGTATGAAAATTGTTTCACATTTTCTGTAAAATCATGTTTTTGATGACTACTTTGGAGCCATACTAGTTTCCAGGCATATTAGACTAATTATAATAAATAATGGAAGCAACTCTTAATAAAAAGTTATCAAATCAAACTAAAAGAAAATTAATAATAAAACAATTAAAGCAAGTTTGTAGGAAATTAATAGAATTATTTTAGATCGAAGTTGCTCCTGTTATTTATTATTATTTGTCTGATATGACTGGAAACTAGTATGGCTCCGAACTAGGCAGCAAAGAAAAACATGAGTTTAAGGAAATTGTGAAGCTAGTCTTGTGTTTTCCCAATCTAAAACGAATTTTATATGAAATTTTAAGATTAAAATAGATTTTATGATATTTTATAATTTTTCTGTGAAAAATATTTGCAAACTATTGTTTTCAAGAGGACCATTTTACATCCTCGAAATGTCAACCAAAATCCAATATACCCCCTGAGAAACCACCCTCAAAATAAACGTGGATGAAAAACAACCCATTTTCAAAAGTTCAGGGACCACAAAACATTTGGTTTTGGAAATGAGAGAAGAGAATCTAACTAGGACAATAGTTGAGGGATGCCAAATGGATATTTTCCATAAACTCCTCCCCTCCCTGCTCCTGTTGATGAGCGCTATGGGCTTCTCTCCTCCGAGGTCCTAACTCCCATTCTGGTCTACTCTGTAAAATTGGTTTCTCTCCTCCGAGGTCCTAACTCCAAATCTGGTCTACTCCTCGGATCTAGTGGCATTGGAAGTGGCTGAAGCAGGACGGGCCACGCCACGCAGAGGACGGCAACACCATGGGGCAGGCAGTCGCACGGGAGATGGGCGGCTCAATGGAGCAGGCGGCTTCTTGCACAGTGACAGCAGCGCAGGGTAACGCGGAACCGTGCCATGGGCATGTGTTCGCGGAGGGCTGCCGCCAGGAGGGCCGCAACAGGAGATGGCGGTGCCGGGGTGAAGCCAGCCCATCACAGCATCGGGGTCCACTCTATCAATAGAACGGGGTCAAATAATATAGGAGCCGTATTTTTGTATGGGGTTTTGCAAATTTTGTCGAGGTTGGCAGACCTCGACGATGGTGTCCGCGGCGTCGAAGGGATCCTGCTACTTGTGGCATATACATCCCCGGGTACCTTCAAGACAGAAGATCGGGTCATATTAGAACTACTCGTGTACTCCTACTAGGACTCCCATATTATAACTGACTGGGAGACTTATCATGTAACCTTGCCCCCTGGGATATATAAAGGAGGGCAGGAGTCCCTAGCTCGGCAGATAAGATCAAACCCAACGCAGAGAATACAATATACAAAACCCCATACAGAATGTAGGGTATTACGCCATTGGCGGCCCAAACCTGTCTAAATCCTTGTGTGTTGTGTCTTCGCGTTAACCATCAAGTTTCAGGTCCGGCGATCCCCACAAATATACTCCCTGGGATACACCTAGATGGAGGCGGTCGCGATAAATCTTTGACATTGCCCTTGAAGTGGATGGCGCTGGTGAGGACGAGGCTCGTGTCCGGTCGTACCGACACAGGGTGAAGGATCGAGCTGATGAGGTTGTTCGTAGTTGCGGCTACCCACTTGTTGATCTCGCCAACTGCTTTATCCGACTACACATCAGAAAAATCTCAATGAATCCATTAGCAAACACGAACGTACAATACATACAGAGAAAAAAAATAAAATATACATATACATATACATATATATATACTAGCAAATACGGTTGTAATAGGACATGTGGCAACAGAACATGTGGACGATGGGCACCGACCACAAGCTGCGCCAAGCCACGACTCTCAATGTTTTGGTGTGTCTGACGGCTCAAGCTCTCCTCATGCCTTGCTGCTTAGCCCTGTCCTCTGCACTCCACGCTTGAGCTCCGAGCTCTCTGCTCCGTCCGGCTGGTACCGCCGATGGCTCGCCCCAATCACTCTCCACTCCTCGCTGCTTAGCTCTGTTACCGTCTTATCCTCTGCACTCCATTACACTTCCTTCTCCCAGAGCTCTTTCCGTTACACTTCCTTGGATCCATGTGTGACATGTGTTGTATCTCTCCTTGACCTTCCTATTTTTTCTCCTTGATTTTCCCAATTATTTCCGGTGAGCTACATCATCACGGGCTAGCTGGGGTGCTTCACCTCGCGTCGGTTCTTGATTCAATAAGTTTTACGCGCTTGCGACCTAGTGTTTCCTTCAATGCCCATGATGACCAGTTATGAGTAGGCATTTGTGAGGTTCCACTACACCTCCATACGTGGTGGTGGAGTCTTGGTATTTCGTAGGGTAAAAGTGTGGTCCATCTATCAGCTCTTGGTTAATTTTCAATGACGTATGGAGATTTTGGCTGGCGTGTGTGGAATGGTGGGAGAAGATTGCAAAGAGCAATTTGCCTTTGTGGTTGATTTTAGGGTTGTGGTTTAATTCCATTAAATTCCAAGGTTTCTTTTTTTTGCAAAAGTTACTATATAAGGACTATAATGGACGGTGAGTTGATTTGAAGAAATAAGAGGTATTTTTATAATAAAGTATGTCGTACCACTAATTTCATCCTATAACGTGATGGCATAATATTCATTCTTATCATCTATTTCATTGCCTTCATTACATTTAGCTATTGTTTGACCCAACAATCTAATTTTTTTTACCCAAAATCCGGTGTCTACCCCCCCATACAGAGTCCTCTTTTTTGAAGTAAGCCAAACAAATCAAAATTATATTGTAGATGCACTATGGAATCTTCACGTGATTTTCACATGATTTGTAATTTATGGAAATCAAAGAAGAGACGGTCTCTAAATTTCTGAAAATCATGGAAGAGAGATTCTTCGATATATTTCTACATATGTGTATCTCCACATTTAGGACTAAAGAAACCTCAATTATATCGCACATTTTGACTATTGATACCCTTGTATTTACCTGTCTGGGAATTGTGTGTATGTGTATCTAACTGATTCTTTATAAAGCCATACAATACAAGCCCATTGTTTGAGGTCATCAGCTTTTTCATACTCTAGAACCTCATACATCTTAGCCATTGTAGCAATCCAAAGCAGTCCAATATGACAGATAGGTGCTGCAATAGTCTGGTGCATGTAATGGCAGTATTCTTGCTTGTGATCTTATTTGCATCAAATGCACAATGTAAGTGTAATACAAACTTTTTATAGTCATTAAATTCATGACTGATACATACATATATTGCATTGCATTGCATTGTATTTCTGATGAACACAAAGATGGTTGTTGCATCAAGTCGTCCTCAACTACTCCAAGATGGAAGAAAAAGGAGCTATCTAACTAGCCATAGCAACACAAGGGGCGATGCTACATCGGCTGACTCCAGAACATTAGTTGATAACAAGATCACACTAGTGTTTTGTATCTTGAGGGGTTGTAATGGGGTGAATTGCTATTGCTATTGGAATCAAAAACCGGTCGCACTATGTTACGCAACAAGGCAGGAGTGCAGGAGAGTATGTCTCGTTTGTAATCCCAAGTGCCCACCGCAACCATCCCTCCAGTTAGCAATGAAAGTTTACTTGAGACAGAACTCAGAGCGTCATACAAATAAGAGACCGCCATGTTCAACCAGTTAGTATCGTTCCAAATAATATATTGATGTTATTGATGTCAATGATTTATAAGATAGGAACATTTAATTTGATACTTCAATTTTGCTTAAGATATGTGATCTATTGTTTTTATTTTTGCTTAACTCGGGTCATCACCGGTACATGTAGATCCAAAGGAATGAGTTAGGACGGGTCAAATGCATAGAGAAAAAGAGCAAGGAGAGAGGAAATAGAGATCCATATTTGTAGAAGACCAAGTCCTGCTTCTTGTACACGGCAAAGTAGCTAGCACTACTAACGTCTCCTGCATGTACTCCTAGGATTTAGGATCTCCACCGGCACACGTTCAGGCCATGCGCCTCCTGTATATGCACTCACCCAAGCAGTAAAGATGAGCTGAGCTTTCCTGCATTCGCTTCTCTACATGGTATCAAGAGACTGACGATTCATTGCTCTGTCTTCCACTGCCTCTCTCCATGGCGAGCTCCATGACCTCCAAGTCCTCCTCCTCCTCCTCCACCAATCCTTTTGCTTCCGACTCCTCCAATGCCGATACCCCTCCTGTTAACACCATCATCATGATCAACATCAAGTCGCACATCCCCATCATCCTCACCATGGAGGCGGCGAACTTCCGCCAATGGCGCACCTTCTTCGAGCTGACATTTGCGAAGTTCGGCCTCCTCAACCATGTTGACGGCTCCCTCGACGCCATCTTGATGCGTGATGATGTGGAGTGGACCCAAATTGACTCTTGCATCGTCTCCTGGCTGTACACCACCGTGTCCCTGGACATCATGGATACGGTGTACAAGCCGTGCAACTGCGCGTACGCGGTTTGGACCGGCATCGGCAGCCTCTTCCTCGACAACAGCCTGCAGCGCGCCGTGCTCGCCCAACAGGAGTTTCACAGCCTCTTCCAGGGCGAGTTGTCCATCACCGAGTACACCGGCCGGCTCAAGCGCCTCTCCGACACCCTCTACGACGTCAGCGCCGCGGTCACCGACCAGGCGCTCGTCATCAACACCCTGCGCGGCCTCAACTCCAAGTTCGACTCCGTCGCCACCTACCTCGGTTCCATGAACCCGCCGCCGATGTTCCTCTACACCAAGACGTACCTGCTACGGGAGGAGAACCGGATGAGCCACACCAAGAAGATGGAGTCTGCCATGGCGCTTCTGGCGGCCGCATCGGCTGGATCCAACCCAGCCCCTCCCCGCCCACCGACGCCGCAGTCCACGGCCTCCACCAACAACCCCTCCGCTCCTGGCGCCGGCGATCGCCGCAAAAAGCGCAAGGCCACTAATGGTCGTGCGCGATCTGCGAATTCCGGCACCACGACCGGGTCTGCGCCGTTCCAGCAGTGGACCCAGGCGTACAACCCGTGGACAGGCGTTGTGCAGGGGTGGCCCCTGCAGCAATGGCGGCCTCCCGTCAATAGCGTCCTCGGCTCGCATCCTCCTGTCACACCTCCTCAAGCCATGGCGGCATTGCAGGCGCCACCGACCTTCCCCAACCCGTCACATCCAGCACCGTCGGGCCTCGTTGCGGCACTGCAGGGCATGTCGCTGCAGGCTTCCCCTGGTGGCAGTGGCGGCGGCGATTGGTTCCTTCACACTGGCGCTACCTCACACACGACTTCAAACACCGGTATCACCTCTGCTCATTCCCCACCTTCCTCGCCATCCACCATCATAGTGGGCAATGGTGCACCCCTTCCTGTTCAGTACACCGGCACTTCTTCCATTCCCACCCATTCTTCTTCTTTGCAACTCAATAACATTCTCATTTCGCCTCATTTAATCAAGAATTTAATTTCCGTACGTGCTCTAACCCGTGACAACTCTGTCTCTGTCGAATTTGATCCCTGTGGCTTCTCCATCAAGGATCTCCGCACCAAGACGGTTCTGCTCCGATGTGACTCCTCCGGCGAGTGTTGGCACTTCTTACGATCCAATATCAGAATTGAGAATCCTGGTACTGGGGTAAGGAGTGTTTCAGTGGTTTTCCTTATGGCTTAGTAAAATATAGAAATATTCTGCAAGTGCACAGAATCACCGCTGTAGCACTTCACTTGGGAGTATCCCGAGGTATCGTAATTTATATTTCTGCAGGGAAGCTTTGGCAAGATTACTAGTGAACAGATATTCGAGACTATCAGAGAAGGGTACACAACTAGACAAGACAGGGGATAATGGTATTGGATAGGAGTGGATATACCAGACACACAGCTAAAGGGATACTCAGATAAGGGAGAGAAGAGATAGATAGCTGGGAGGACAACAAGAAGAGATAAAGGATTCCTGGGTACTCTATCTATCTAGGCCAAGTGGTTAGAGATACAGCGGCTAAAGAGCCAGCACTAAAAGGTCCGGAATAAGTCTACTGTCTTACTTGGGGACTATAGAGCCTCCGACACACAGAAAGGGATGAGAAGGGGTGCCACTATTTCCCAACTGGGGAATCCTACGGACCGGAACTAACGTGATGGGCTACGAAGACCGAAAGGGCTGTCACCACCTCCCGGCTACCACCTCCGTTGCGACGGGAATAAACTAAGGCCACCGACTAGTCTAGGAACCACTCCTACACTAGGCAACGACTACTTACTCTGCTAGCAAGAGCAAGCAACCTTGTCAATACTCTTGGTGACAATTCACCTCCAGTATCAAGCAAGATCGAAGAACCAGCCAAGACAAAGACTTAAACAAGACTACAAGCACTAGAACTATAACTGACTATAGTCTAAACAAGATATATGCTGCAACTAGGAGTAGGTGGTCTCAAAAGCGGAAGTGCGTCGGTGCGGCATTTGTGGTGCATCTTCTGGCTCCTGTGAGGTGGCGAGCCCAGCATCAAACATGTCGCTTGGTGTCATTGCTTGGTCATTGCTGATGTGGACAGCTCCTAGTGGCATGTACGACTAAGGAGGATAACTGGCCGAATGGAGTCGTTCGGCCGATTCGGTCATTTTCGGCCCCAATAGCATGTATTTGTTGTAGTTGTACCTGCACAAGTGTCACTCACCAAAACTCGTGGAACTTTATTAGAAATAAAACCTAAGTACATGGAATGTTGCATATAACCTCATTTATTCCCGAGTATTGGTGGTCGGATTTGGGCTGTAACGACCGCCAACAAGCTCCCCCAAGCTTAGCTCTTTGCTCGTCCTCGAGCAAAGATATAAACTTAGGCTCGGTGGATCAGGAGTTGCTACAATGTCATTTCTTTTGCAGGTAACTTTATAAACATCTAGTCTTCAAAAATACTAGAATCATAGGCAAAGTTTCAAATCACCTTTTTATCTATGGGGCTTATAGCAATCTCCTTATCTTGGGCGGTTGAAAGGACGAACTGTTTAAACTCAGTGTTATTCCACTCTACTCTTTTCAGGATCCCATCTCAGAGTTTTTCATAAGTTTTGAAAACTACAAATTGTTCCTCATTGGCACACTCAATCACTCAAGTGTATTTGAATCCTCACCAAAGGCTTGTGCCTTCTTTTTCATCCTAACATCTAATATGGCTTTTTGTGTGGCTCAGGGACAAAGGATGAAAGCATGCATGCATCTTATATTTTGCAAAGTCAAAGACCGGATCTCTGAGGAGACAAATCACATCTTAAGATCGAGACATGCAAGTGTGTGGATATGAATGGAGTGGAATATGGCTAGACATTCCACAATTATCCCAGAATAAATGCAG